>QXVZ01013659.1:0-24545 GCA_008931825.1 Phallusia fumigata | reverse complement strand
CCCTTGGGAATTTGCAAATAATACACCCAGTCCGGCGTTTATTGCATTACTTTGTGTTTGTGTATTTATGTAAAGTAAACAACCTGTGAAAATTGTTTCAAAAATCTGCCTCGTGTAGTCCCCGACTAACTAACAAGCATAAGTCACGTTGCTTATGGATGGTATGTTTTTCTGTCGAAAATTGTGTTAAAATTAAAAAAAACGCGAAAATGCTGTTAAACTGCTCTTTCCTCTAAACCACCATTAAAATCCCGACTTGTATGCATAGCTTACATTGTCAGTATCTGAGAAATTAGCAACAGTTCTGTCAAGAATATGAGAACTGCGCTTAATGCAATTTACTATTTTCAGCTGACGTATTCCTGTGTAAATTACCTATAACTGTTTGGCTGTGATAGGTTTTTGTGCGTTGCTCACCAGCACTAACTTTGTTGGCCAGGATATGAGAAAGGAATTGACAGCAGAATTTCCACTTTCCACCAGCCATGGGAACATAGCAAGCCTACCAATGAAGAATATGTACGTGAAAAGCATGTGTATAAAAACTAACCTTTAATGTGGTTCAAATACATTAAAACAGGAATATTTGGGCCTTAAACAGATTTTTAGATGAGTTGCTATGTAAAACGAATATACTGTACTGTGGATACAGTTGATCCAAAACAACACAACATGTTTCCTGTGCGTTTATTAGAACAGCTTTTTAGACCAGGAAATCCTGTACTAAACTTCCTTTAATGGTTTTAATTAATAGTGGTTACAAGATCCGCAACTAATCTGTTTTGGTCAGCCGTAAAGCACCACGAGTTTAAGCTGACGTCGTCCCGTTTCAGGCTAATTAGAGATAATACGTGCATTTTCTAAATTGTAGACCTCAAAAATCAAGAGAATTTTTACCTTATGTCAAACATTAGGGCCTAGGCGGTGTTTAGGTTTGTATTTCTTGCCTGTGTGGTTAACATGGTCTTATTTTAACATTTGAAATTGGCTTGGAATGATTTTCAGTAAAGGTGTTACTTGTCCATCCCTTGATTTGTAGCATTTTTACAAGTATACCACGACCATTACGCAGTATTTCACCGTATTAGGGGTTTTCGTAAAGCGATAAAACACATGAGAAGTTTAGATAAACTCCAGTAACCATACAATATTAAAGTGTTTGTGCTAGGCATAACACAGCAAGGTTTACTACAGAAACGACAGTTTGTCCAAATCAGTTTATCAACTAAAATGCATTTCACCCGTTTCAAATTGTTCACTTCGTTTGAACACCTTGTTTGACCACCAACAGTTTTACATGGTTTAAGAAAGATTTTCCGCATTACCTAAAAGAAACATGAAATATTAATATATTCAACCTGTTTGTCATTAAGCATAGTGATCGGATGGACGCTTCTGTATGTCTAAAGACTTTTATAAAATTGTGTCGAAAACGAACTCAGAGTTGCGTAACTGGACGACGCAAATATTGATTGAAATAACCGCCTGCCTTCACACAGACGCATCAGGACAAAGTTTCGTCCATTCCTTTTCGAGTAATTATAACCAACCTACTGTGGCGTGGCTGGTAGTTTTTTTTGATCGAGTGGGGCTAAACGAAATTGGCCGAGCGTAAATCGTCCCGGCTTAAACGTGACCTAAACTTGAACGTAGTTGATTTACAGCCTATTCTTGTCCTCCTAAGTTTCGGTTAACTGCCCTTTTGGCGATCTTTCGGTTCCGGCACGCAATTTTTTGAAAAATCGGCCGAAACCGAGCGTTGTTAATGACAACACCACTTAAAGTTTTTCAACTAACCAATCAAAACACAGGCAACAAGCTGATCCTTGTCTCTACAAAAGTTTACGTTTTTTGCCTGAACTGTTTTTATTTTCCAAGGCGTTTCGGAGTGAGTACAACGAGTTTACTAATGAATGCAACACTAGACAAAACTTTAACCAGGACTTCTTTGTTAATTTTGGCCAAGTTTGAATATTCGGTTAAGATTTGGTTGGCTAAATATTCTGAAATGAAACTAACCCAAACATCGACTTGCCTAATACCGAGGAAGTGTGTATTTTGCAATTAAGGGAAGACTATGTTTGTGGTGCAGCTAACACATTCTAATAGACGCACAGATGCGGCAGGATTAGGGACTTTGTATAGATAAGCTTATCTGCTTGTAAATTATTGAGTAGAAATAGTTCGGGACTCATTTATCTTAAATGAACTTGGTCTTATTCTACAGGAACCGCCTACGCTTCAGTCAAATCGTCAAAGGTGCATTGCAGGTTTACAATGAAAACTTAAACTGGTTGGGAAACTTAAATTTGACAGTTATAATGAAAAATCAAACGTTGATAATACCTTTGAAAAACATAGGTTATCTAAATCTGCCATACATGTCAAATAAATGAGATGTTGAAAGCGTTTTTGGTCAATTTGTATGAGAAGTTTAACTGTATAGCGTGATTTTGCAATAATGTTGCCATCCAGAAGTATTTAATTTTCGTGTAGTTTATGATGCTATACTTTAGTCAATCGTGGAGTGTAAAATCACGTCACACCATGAAGCTATAAAGTCGTGAACAGTTTAGGATGTGTTACTGATTCATTGTTGCTGTCCGACCTTAGTTGCGTTGTTTCTGATGTGTCATTGTATTGTAACGACGATTTGATAGACCAATTTTTTCACGTATGTTCGCATTGTAACATACCAAAGTTGCTAGAGGTTATTTTTTAGTTTGCTCCTCTAGGGTAATTTGTGGTTTGCTATGCTAAGATGGCTTGCGCCTTAGGCAACTTTTTAATGGATTTTTGCTGCAGTTTTGTTGCTTCGTGAGCTCGCCAAAGTTATTATGTACCAATAATTCTGTATTACGCGCCTAAATCGGTAGAATTTCGATCCGCACATGCAGGTACAAGTGATTTTAGTAACCAATAACTTGAGAAGCACTAAACTGTGCCGTGAACAAGCTACTAATGTTCAGGGCACAATTGTCGAATGAAGGTTAAACGCGCTGCAGCTATTTTATGTTTTGGGAAAGATGATGTGGCCATGGGTCTTAGTTTGATGAATTGTTTTAGTTTGAAAAATAAACTTACTTGTTTTTTTAAATGACGACAGAAAATCATCTTAAAACTTTTCACTGTGAAACAATTTCCAATATTTGGCTTTGTACGCATTACTAGCAGTGTATTTTAACAAGTAACTGGTAATACCGTTCTAAGACGGCTTGGCAGCTAAATTTAGGTATGCGAAAGAATCACTGATTCTAAGATAATGCTTAAAAAATAAAAATAAGTGTTGACGAATGCTGGTTTTACTGGTGACTGTCGTAATTTTAGTTTCTATTGTACATGACGTTTCGATGTGAATAGTCGGAAAATTTGCATGTCAATGAACGGAAATGATTCACATACAATCAAGTTACGTCGATTTCTGACAGCTGGCCTTTTGCCAATTAAGGTTCATTCACATTGATTGATGCAAGATGAAGGGCAACCCCATGAAACAAGTTTATGTATGGAGGTTGGGTTATATTAGGAGTCAAGAAGTGCTTATAAGACATAGAGTTGTGTGGGTCCCTGTTTTGAACTTCATCTTGGTTAGACTGGTCAGTTTTGCAAATACGAGGTATGTTTTGCGGAGAAGTGGCCTGTGTCTGTGGCAGAAATAATTTACCCAATTATTTTTCACAATGCAAGCATATTTGTATTAACGCCCCAAAACGGGTTTTAAAGTGAACTTCGCGAGTTAACCGTCGTCGCCAAAAGTTTTCTGGATTTTTGGTTGACTGAACGAAACTCGTTAGGTAGCCCTTTTTGGTTAGGCGGCTCTGCAATGAAACTTGTTAATTACTTTAGGATTCGAATAACAATCGTTTCACCGTTGTCAACAAGTTGAATATTAAGTCAGGCTTTATGCTACAAACTTGATAGTCTATGTGTGTTCCATTGGTGTTATACATGTTATTGTTCTGAACTTGACATGTCTTTTCAAACAGAAAAACGTATTATTACAAGCTAAACTAATTAAAAGATAAAACGACTAAACCCGGTCTGTTTCGGTTGCAAACCGACAATCATGACGAACTTGATTAACACAACGTCAGACAACTCAACAAATGGATCAACAACGGTTAACCATGGCATGAATGACACATTGTACGTAATGCCTCTAGTTGCAAGCTATGTGCTTCTTATCGCTAACACGTGGATCGTCGTTTCGCTCATCCATTACGGGATCATACATCGGAGACGAAGCTCCGCGCTTGAAAACAACAATTTGGAGAAACTTAACCATGGAGTTATTTTTGCAGCAGTTGTGGTATGTTCATTTCTGTGCGAACTGCGGCTTGTGTTTACTATTGTTGAACTGAAGATTTCGCAAATCAATTCGACTACTAGTCTTCAATGCGAAGTCGTGTCCGATATTTCCTACAACCTCTTTCATATTGCGTTTTTTGCATCATTTCTGGTCTTCTGGCTTCGCCAAAGGGTGTTTTACAACAACAAAATGCTCGCCGTCTCCTACGGAAAGGCCCTGGGATACCTCAGTAAATATTCTATCATTCTGGTGCTGTTACCTGGAATTGTAGGTACTATAGTCCACACATGGATGAAGGCTTTCACCCGAAGTGACATTGGGTGTACGCATACGCACTTATTTGAACAACCCGAGCATATATTTGCAGTTGTGGTGATCACCATAACCTGCACAGTCGGCCAAATGATCCTCATTGGGCTTTTTGTCTATCCTTTGCGATTGCGGTTAAGACACGCAGTCTTGATGAAAGTTTCGCGCCGTTACCGCAGCCAATCACGGCGCTCGGTGCAAAGCGCAGTTACCGTGACGTCACAGACCAAAGATTTGCCGCCCTGTGACGCGTCACCACAAGTGCACGCAAAAGTTGAATGGAGGCCTTCGCAACCGAAGCAACGCACAGTAACGTCCAGCAGTTTCTGCCGCAGAGCTGCTTTGCATCAACAGATTAAATCAATAATGATACGCTCAACTATCGCTCTCGTTGTTTCCATAATAGCGCAGGTCATAACAGTATGGTTAACGCAACATACGGCCCATGATGTCGGATTTCGACGAATTGGGATTGTGGTTAATGACGTTGTATTGTTTGTCCATATTTTATACATTATTTGTACGTTTGCTTCTTACAAGAAAATGTTAACCTCGCCGTTTATCTCGTACCAATGTCAAAAGGTGTATCCGTTTTGCTGTATGACTAAAACAGGCTAACCAGCAAGCTTGTTGCAGTCAGCAAAGATTATCATTGTGTTTTTTCTTACATATTCTGTCTCTGTAATAGTATACACATCTGCTTGTGGCGATCATTGTTAACTTGAAATCGTGTTTGGTCAACAAAGTGATCGCCCACATGCAGATCCGTACAATTTGGGAGATATATTTTGTAAGAAACATTAAAAGTTACTGTTCAAACTTAAGTCGACGCTGATAACGGTATGGGACATTAGTACATTTTTATTAACTCAGCAGTTTTATTATTATTACACCGCTTTCCGTTTTGTCATACAACCTGTGTTTCCCATGTAATCTTTCATGCATGCGCCTTATGTGTATTTCACTGTACGATGTCGTGTAATAAACCTGTTTGTTATTTATCATTTGCTAGGCTTTATTTAGGGCAAAGACTTCGCTAAAGTATACCAGTCTAACATCATTAAAACAATGCCTTTATGTGGACCCAAATTCGATTCATAGCAAAGTCGAAAATACAAATTGCGGTTTAATGCACTTAAACGTACTGTAGCTACATCGTTACCCACGTTTTGGCTAATTTTAATATTACCACGGGATGTATGTCAGCAACTGAAAGGTCAAACTGATAATCGACCGCAAATGCTCGGGGTATATTTCACTTTGACGCTCGCAATCTTGTCAACATCCTACAACGGGAAGGAAGACAGTAATGCAAACGATTGACGTAGTGCCCACAACTTACGCATGAGAAAATATGGCGTGGAAATAAACTTGAAGTTATACGGTCCATCCAGTCGTCGTTGGACTTTATATTCAGTTCTTCACCAATGTTTTGATTTGTTTGTTTTTAAAAAAAATATCGGCTATATTTTACTTAAAAAGGATGGAACCTTAAATCTGGTGTCAAATATTTAAAGCAGTTTTTCAGTTGGTTATTTGCTGTACCATTAAAGCCATTTTAGCACTTTTATAAAAAAACTTCAACAGTTAAGCGATTGCGTAAACTGTTTTAATGGCATTTCAAAGCTTTTTCAGTCAAAACTCAACCAACGTTCTTAGCATGAAAAAGCTGTGTTGTGGCGTCATAACTTAACCGCTAATAGATGTGACGTCATCAGCACAAAAACTACATCACTGCAACATTTGAAAAATAGCCTACGAATATGAAGTTAAAACGAAAGCAGCTTCTACTGTAATGGTTTAAATTAAGTTTATTTCGTTTGGTGAAAGAAAACGTATAACAACACAATTGCGCTAAATCACAAGAAAGTGTTTGAAATCAAAGAATCTGTGTATTTCTACCTGCAGTGTAATGCCATGAAACGCATGAAACTAAGCACATTGAATCCAACTTTTTAATGTTTCAAAGTTTAAAAAACAAACGTTTAGCAACTCTCAACGACACGAAAGTCCGTCAACGACACAGCATACGCATAAACTCAAAGTTGGGACTTAAGTCAACAAAATTCTTTGAAAAGGGCGAACACTACAAAAGAAATCTAAAACGGTCTGCTAAACACGTAAAATAGAAAGTAACTGACGCACAAAAATATCATTACCGTATTGCGATGACATTACAATTCGTGTTATTTTCGCAGCGCTACTATTAAAAAAACGGAGAAAGTTATCGTTTTACATCTCTATCGTCATCTTGTGGTCGGGTACCAAACACCAAGAGCGATAAAGAGCAAAAACAAGCCGACAAAATATTGTTGAGAAAAGGGGTACGGTCGGTGAATTTGTGGGAAATCAGTTCATAGTTTCCGGCGCGTACGACTGCGATGCAGCTTGTCTGAAAGGTGCTGCAGTTACGTCACAACAATATGTCGTTGGCGAGATGCCAAAAGGCGGGCGTGTGTGTTGCTTTGACATCACGTTTAGTTTTGCGCGTTGATTGATTAAAGTTTTGATTTTTTACTTTATGGAAGTTATGGAAAACACAGCAGGCAGATTTAAGCGCACGTTTACATTTGTTTGGGTTTGCCGGTACAGTTTTCCGGCTGTTATTTTTGGTAATGTTGATTTGATTTTAATTTGTGAATCTTGAAATTAAAAAAAAATATTATTATTGGCTGTACAAAAATAACAAACTGACAAATAAGACTGACGTACACCACAGTCAGTGCTTAAAGTCAAAGTGTAGAATGTAAATAGCTCTAGTTCCAATACAAAAAACAGCAGTGCCTGAAAATTTAAATCGACTTTGCTTCTTACTTGATTGATTTGATTCTTAAAGTATTCTTACTTAAAATTATTGTCTGTTCATTTGTTACTTGTTTGTTTTATGTAAACACAATACAAAAATGGGAGACATTGGAAAACAGCTATGCTCTTCATTCCAAAGTTTGATAGAATGTAAGCTCTTAAGTATTGTAAGTTCACACTAAAACAGAAGGAATATTTATCCTAATTTTTTTTCTTTTAAATCGCTTCACGTAATATTGCCTATGCTGCACTGAAAAACAGCAAGCTGGGTAATTCTACAAAAATTTCACTTTGCTTGTTGCTTTTTAGGTTATAAAATAGGATGTTGCAGTTTGTTTGGGTTAGCAAAATTGAAATAATAAATGCTGATGGACAGTAGCTAACAGGAGAATAGCTTTTGCGGATTTACTCATTTTCAAGCAGTTCCCTAATACCCGCTGGTTAGCAGCAAATGAAATAAGATGCAGAACTTTGTGGCAAAAGACAACCCATGCAAGAACTTCGCACCAAATATTTTCAACAAAAACAAGTGCCAAAACTGTTTTCGACCTCGAGAAACACATTTGCAGTCGGATAAAGATTTAAGCAAGGCAAAGCCTGTGTACTGTGGATGGCTCCTACTTGCTCCTATAGGAACTGACTTTACGAACCCAGTGCATAAAAATCGGGTATGCTAAATATAGTACAGTTACTTTTTTAACTTTTTTTGTTGTGAACTTATTTGTATTTCCAAAAAATAAACTTGTTTACAATATTGTTTACTATCACACTGTATTTTTTGTTTCCTTTGTTCAACCTTTGTTGACATGAAAATTGTGCATAATTTTATCAAATATACACTGTTATTGTGAGCAGTGTTGCCCAATAAAAGTCTATTTTTCAATTAGGCAAGTTTCAATGGTGCTGCAAAGTTTACCGAATATAGCTTTCTAAAAAGTCTTAGTGGCGCTTATGTTATTATACAACATAGATAACCAATTATTGTTTTACAGAAATGGCAAAGGAGATGGTTTGTGTTGTTTGAGCATGGAGCACTTCGATATGCCTTAGATGACAATGTAAGTTCTAACGAAGCCTTGAATTAAAGTAAAGATGTAATCAGTGTCTCCTGACAACATTCAATAAACGACCTGAAGTTATCACTGGCTAAAATATAAGATCAGGGAACGAAAACCTGAACACAATGCATAGCATTAAAGTCTGAAAAATTGTAGAAAATGGCCCAATGGTAGCTCTTGCAATATTTGTAATGAGATGGTCATATGCTTTATAACCAGTGTATTTATCACTCAACATGGTGTGTGTATATCTGTGTTGTAATAAAAATTGAGATTTTACCCTACATGCTTTATTGCTTTTTGTTTGTCTTTTTTTAGCCAACAACAGTTGCACAAGGCACAATTGATATGAACACAAGCTCAGATGTAGTTTATGCCGAAGAAATGACCAACCAAAAACACTCACTCTGTATTTTGATGCAAGGATCCGAAAGATTTTTTATGCGTGGCGAGAATAAAGAAGATATTATGGGGTAAAAAATTGCCGGGCACATTTTTTATGCTGTTTAATGTGTTTTGAAAAGCTTTTATATAAATCAAGCCTGCTTGACATGTAAAAAATTTTAAAAATTCCCAGTATTACTTTTTATGTTTGCCATTTTCAATACCTGCCTGATTTTTTTAAACCTAATAGTAAGAAATAGCAACATATTGTTAAATAACAATTTTTTTGTTTTATTTAGTTGGCATGACACTCTTGTTGTTTACCCTGAGACTATCAAAGAAGAGATGAGAATTAAAAAGCGAAAGCGCAAAAGCATGCCACAAAACATGCAACAGGTTGGTGTTGAGTCCAAAATGTAACCCATGTATTAGGTTTGCATGTGTAGTTTTGCATGGTGGTTTGGTGTTATCTCCTTACTGGACAATTGCTGAGACAATCAGATGTTTTGTTTCAAAAAATCTCGTCACTCAGTGTGACACATCTGCCCTAAGGGCATTTAATCCAGTAGTTGAACTGTAAAGTAACATTTTCTTCTTTGTGTTGTTGTGGGGTCATATTAATGGACCGCCTGGCACAACAAATAAACCATGCTTGAGTTATCAATGTCTGTTATGTATTTGATCAAGGCGTGTAAAACGATATGAATTAATGTTGCGGAAAAGTATGTTTTGCGCAAAGCTGTTTGTGGAAATTTTTTATACACTAGTACTAGTTGTTTAGTTATTTGTTTATTGAGTTTTCATGTCTTCAAGCATTTAATATATATGATATACATTCCTTTAAACAAGTGAACTAACTAGCACTTTAGGTCCCAAATATTGGTGATTTTATTATTGCGAAAAAGTTTAAAAAATGTTTTACTGATACTGTAGGTTTTTATTTGAATGTTTCGTGTCAAAACCCCAACTACTGATAAGTCCATCTTCTTACACATTTTTAACGGTCAAACTTTATTGTTGCAAAAAAGATACGGAGACTGTTTTACAATGCAAAGTTTTATTGCTTGTAGTGATCAAGTTGTTGGTATTCTCACAACCATATATGAGTACAGTGCTGCATAGTATTCATCTACCTGTTGTACATCATTATCTGCTCACCTCATCATTATAGCATCATTACACAGCCATTTTAGGCAGTGAACAGCATGTTGGCTGACAGTGAACGATCTACAAGTTAATGTTTATGTAGGAAAGCCCTTGTTTTACTAGCGTGACTCTGACAAAACTGTTTATTTAATGATCAAACTGTGCATGACATCTTTTAGGTCAGATTCTAATTAAATGTCTCTTAAACTTTGGGAAAATGTTAAAAAATGCTTTTTTTGCAGCTGAGTTTGTTTTTGTACATTTATGTAACACAACTTGTTGTTCAAAAAGTTAATGTGCATCTTTTATAAATTGTAACATAATAATCAAAAAAATTCAAATACATACAAAAGTATTGCAATTACTTTCATCTTACCTATTTGTAAATAGCATTTTTATTTGGCTAAAAAAGATCATTTTTCTTATCTTTAATTGCACATTCATATCCTGTGTGGGGATTTTCACATCAACTTGTTGTTTAATTCTAAATTAGATTTTTATGCTTTTTCACCACATACAACATTTTTTTTGTGCCACACAAAATCTATTGCTTGGCTGGTAGTGCATCCAACCTCTAATTTCTGCAAACATTGTTCAATTCCTTGTCATTGTTTTGGGGCGCTCAACTTCGCACACATGTCTTTGTTGTTCATTTCACCATGACTGGCTTGTGCGCTGCCTTTTCTACTTGATAAAGTTGTCACAGTGTTAATTAACAGCGGTGGTACGCGACACAATGGACCAATTAGAGTTGCCTGGTGTTGGCCTATTACACTCCTGATTATGTAACTATACTGGCTTTGTTACATGGTGACCTTCAGAAGACTAAAGGTTGCAATATTTTATAATTGTGTACACTTCCTGTTTGTGAAAGGTCAGAAAGGATACTTTTAGCTAAAAATTTGTATTTTACCAATCTTTAATTAAAAAATGACATGCTTGAAAAAATTGTTTAACCTTTAGATTACCAATTTTAAAACAAACTTGGATAAGCTTAAAATATTTTATTAAATGTAGGTTACTAAAGCGAATCAGACTTTTTTCACAACATTGATAACTTTTCGCATTTTGGCAGTACTTGGACATATTTGTATCATTTAATATACAACACTGTAAAAATATGCAATATAAACGCAAGATAATTATTCAATTACCTATGGTTAAATTTCCACAACTATTGCACTTAAATAAAGTTGGTTCAGAAGTATGGGAGTGTTATTATAAGATTATGGTCTATGCTAAATAGACACTCAGGAAATCCGTTATTTCAATTGCTTCCGATTGCAAACAATCCAACACACGGTATGTTGCAAACATGCAGATGTTTTGAAGTGTACTTTTACATATCTCACCTGTCTGTGAGGCTCATGTTACTGGCATTTAAGTTTTTTTCTTGTTGCTATTACTGCTGCATCAAAAATGCGGTATGAAACCTTTATTTTTCTGCTTTTAGCCATGTACTTTCACACTTTGTGGATAACCGGATTCAATTAAGTGTCAATCTTTCAACCATGATGTATATGACATTTTTTGGGTAAAATGGTAATTGACTGTATCATCTGGTATGCAAGGTAAAAATAAAGACAGTTGTCAAAAGGTTTTCAAAAAAGTCATGCCAACCAAATCAAACATACATACATGTTTGAATATTTACAAGCTACACTTGTTTAAAAATTTTGCCCCACATTTTTACAGTTTTATTTTCATTGCATGTTTATTACTTTTGTGGAAATTCAAAATTTTCCATGCTACTTTAAACATTGTCATCAAAGGCCATTGGTTTCATTTGATTTCATATCCTATAATGCTTGCCTTGTTATTTTCCAACTGTTCATTTCTGCATGCATTTTTTTCTATTCTTTTCATTGTAGAACAACAAACCGATCACAACCAGCTTTTCCGCTCCCAATACACCACTGGGTAAAATAAAAAGTCACTCAACTGGCACAAAAATCACAAACATGCCATCACCGCTTGCAAAGGTTTGTTTTTGAGCAAAATATTGAAATATTTTGTTTTTCTCCACCCAAGTTACATATGTTACAAAAAAAAATTAATAAATGTTGTCACAATGTTGGTTGTTACACATTTTGGATTGGTTTCTATGAAAACATTGATTAACAGATATTAATTGACATTTGCTAATAAACTTTAAATGTCCCAAATGTTGAATTGTGCATTTTGGATTCAATTTTGTTATTTGGGTTTGTTCTGTTGTTTTTAATATTTTTGACTTGATATTAGGCTTACAACAATAGTAAAATAATTGTAAAATAAAAAAATATTAACAACTTTTGATAGCTTGGTTTATGCTTTTGAAGAACATTCTAAAAAAGACAAAATAAATCATTGCAATATTGAATGTTACATTCTAAACGCAGCACCTTGTTATTTTTTAAAACATGAATAACTGATGGGTTGATTTGCTAAAATCCAAAAACATGTATAACAAGACATGTACCAAATTACTGGTATTTCATGAATAACTGGCATTCTATACAATTATTTATACTTTGTTTTGTTTTGCTAATTAGTCCGATGAACCTCAAGCCAAGAACCTCCCTCTTGAAAGTCCCCGGCTATCTCGCTCACGCAACAGTTCGACTTCCTCGTCGGTGAGCTCCGGAATAAAGAGTCCCTCTTCAGAGCGCAGTGGATTTCTGTCCCACCAAATCAAATCACCAACCCCCCACTCTAACAAACCATACCGGAAGTATGACAAGGATTTCAAACCAGTTCTGGATCATTCAAAGCACTCTGAAGTAGGTGGAATTGAGATTGTTGTTGGTTTTAAGGCTGTTTCTGTTGTTATAAACTGCTTATGGCAATTGAA
Source organism: Phallusia fumigata (assembly GCA_008931825.1). NCBI lineage: Eukaryota > Metazoa > Chordata > Ascidiacea > Phlebobranchia > Ascidiidae > Phallusia > Phallusia fumigata. The sequence goes on along the minus strand of QXVZ01013659.1, from coordinate 11,701 downwards.
ACTTCACATTGACGCATTGATACCAAACTTTGTATCACTCATAAAAACGAGTGTTGTGGTTTTGCATGGGATTAAATACACTGTTGGGAAAAAAATAATTTAGCAGGGACTCAAAAAAAATTTTAATTCTGTTTTGTACTCAAGTTAGGTCAGCAGATGATTACTTTTAATTTGTTCCAAAAAGGAGTTAATTTGTTCCAAAAAAATTGGCACATATAGGTTACTTTTTTATTGCAACTTCAAAACCTCACTTTTTACCTTTTACTTTGCAGCCTGAAACAAACAATTTTCTTTTTCGATGCAGTGTGATTTTTTTACTACACCAGTCTGTCTAACACAAAGTAATATTCTCCCAACACATGATACATGCTCTGTCAGTCGGTTTGTACGTGTTTGCGGAGAGTGCATCGTGTTGTTTGCAGACATGCTCTCCCCTTTATCTCTGACCACAGTCTATGTTCAATGCTCAGTGATTTATTTGTTTGTGCGTTTTCCAGGTCGACTCAAGCGAAGCGACGACAAAATTGGATCTAGCATATTTTGCGGCTGACCGCAAGTCCACTAAGACGGACAGTGACACCAATTCCATGTAAGTGTATGAGTATAATAGGAAGCTGCAAAATATCGCATGTCGTGGCTGGAGGAATATGTTATTGAAAAAGGGCAGTTAATTTTTGCATCACTTTGAATAAGCCTTTTTCAAACTTAAAATTGCAACCTGTGCATTTTTCAACTGTATTTTGTAAAAAGTGCTAATAATTATGGGTCCCTTTCCACAAAGGGGACACATATTGTTTTTCCTCTGTTTTCTTTTGCTTTTTTTCTGTCTAACCTGAGTTTGTTTCCACGTTTTGGTCAAGACAGAGTCGTCCGAGTTTATTTAAATTTTCACACATGATAGATGGGAGTTGTGCACAGACAACTTTTTACTCCAATTCACCTACAGGCCCCCAAAACATGAAATTTTTAATTAATCTTTATTTGATTTATTTTATGTACAGACCATAAGCATTAACTTAACTTTATTGTTTTTATTTCTGTGACAGAAAATCGAAACCAGATAATTCTAGTTCATCTTCGTTACCAAGCAACAAACTTCAGCGCAACATTAGTATGTCAACAAGCTCATTGGATTCAACAAACAGCAACCATAGTTACTGTGAAAGTACAGACGGAAGCCAGTCACAAAACAGGTGATTTTACAGTTGCAAATTTGTCACAGTAGCTGTAGACACTTTCTAAAAAGTGGCAATGTATTTGTTGTTTTTTCTCCACTTAATTCATTGGTTGCATTACACTTATAAAATATTTTTTATCTTAACTTTTTTTTTTATAAAATGTCAATTGCCAATGGCTGGGATAGAATGCAAATTTTAACATTCTACACATTTCAATCATTAACTGCCCCCAATGAACCCCAAAAAGGACAGTTTGCAAATTTTATGAATAAATTCATTGGTTTTCCCACAGACACAAATTGTTCATTTTTACAACTGCCTTGTAGATTTTAATGTTTTGCTGGTGCAAGTTTCCATTGAAAGGTGGTCATATCATTTGTTGCTGCACAAAGCCCCTAAAGGGCTTCGGTTATGTGTAGACTACATTTGCAAAATTGTCTGGCGTGTGTATTTTTGGGTCCTGATGGTGACCCATATTGTTTTCACTCTACCCTGCAGCTGGTCCACCCACTTTTGGTATAAAAGTTTTAAGATTGGGCCACAGTTTGTTATAATTACCCACTGTTTCATTAAATCAAACAAATTATTTTCATTTTTGTTGATTAAAAATTAAATAATTAAACGTTTTTGCTGCTGGGGTTCTAGCAGAAACAATGTCTAAGCTTGGGTAACTGTGTGACCCACTATAAAAACGTACTGAATCCCTAAATTGACTGATAGTGTATTTACAGTACATGTAATGGCAATATGGTCGAAGCCACCCTTTTAGACGTCATTTGTTTTTTAGCCAAAAATCTGATCCAGTTGATAAAACATAATAAGCCACCATACTGTTTTTTAACATTAACAGTGGCAAGAAGAAACACTTCAAAGACTACCAAAACTTGGCGGATGTACCAAAAGCAAAGCGAATCTCAAGTCGCCATTACAAGGAACAGAAAAAGGTTAGTAGCACTAAGGAATTTAAAGCTGCCGCATGTAGCAGCATAATTGCATACCTCTGCTTGCTTGTGCAGTGCATGCTTTGTGTCTGTGATTTTCTTGGTAATATTCAGACTGACCAGTGCAGAATATAATCAATTATTGATCAATTTGCATCGTTCTATATTTGTGTGTGCTTATTTTGGTTAAAATGATGTGTTTGTTAGATCTGTGGGTATGTTTGTTCTATGCTCAGTAGATATAGATGCACACTGCACACAACTAGTTTGTAAAGGAATAATTTTTTTGGTTTTCTCACTTTGGTTTGGAAAATGAAAGTATTTTAAAACAAGCTTAATAGTTTATAAATCTACACTCTTAAACTGTTAAACTTATGCAGTAAAGGGATCTGTACCAAAAAATAATTTTAAACTTTTTTGGCAACAACATTCGTTTGTTGTGTATCTTAAGTTTGTTTACTTTTAGGAATTTAAATTTTAATGCTAAAAAATTTTCTTATGCTTCAATTTACTCCCTACACAATTAACCTGCAATTTTTTTTTACGAAATAACAAAATATTCCCAATGCACTAAATGCTCTACCATTTAAACAACATATTTCACTTCATTTGCAAAATCCTCCACTCCCCATGTCTTGCAATATTAATCCACTAATCCCTTGTTAATACAATTTGACCACTGGTCACCTTTTGTATAATCTCATTTCGACCTAATTCCCATCCGTTGATACTTGCACTATGTGTGCATACACACTTGGTGTCGGCTTTCGCTTTTTTTTTAAATTTGTTTTTTTTTATTCCACCTTTAAATGTATTTAACTGTTTTTTTTTGCTGTGGCTTTTACTAACACATTGTTATTATGACTTGTTAATAAAAAAACTATTAAAAATTATCTAAACATTCTTAAAATTATGTACAAAACATTTTTTTTATTTTGTACCTTTCTTTAATGGTAATCACTCAGACTGAGCATGTATCAAATATTGTTTTTCTTCGCCCCTTGTCACTATCCATTGCCCCAACATCCAAAAAATCCCAAAACCTCAATTCAAAAATCAAGGAAATCGAACGACGATCGAGAGCCCGAAGTCCCGGTCGTGAGGAGATTGACCGAATATTTGGCCGGGAACGACGTCGATCGCGTGTGATCGAACAGTTTGAGGTCATGCAGGTAATGTTCAACCCCAACCTCACATAGATGCATGGTAATAATCGTCTCACACACATTGAACAATTTTTGATGCATGGACCAAAATAGTATAAAGTTGTTTGTGGTCGAATAACCTAGTTAACCAAGTAGCAAAGATTTTGATGTTGGTGTAGCTGTGAATTATATAGAGTACATATATTTTTTTTCATTGAGCTTTGCTTTATTACAAACTTTTACTTCCTAAGCAATTTTTCTGTGCACGCCAGAAAAAGTAAACAGTTACCCCACATGTTTCAACTTTTCTGGGTTTTTTTGTTGTGAATATTGATAAAAACTTGATATTTACCAAAAATATGTTGTTTAAATTCCACTTTAAAAGTCATTTAAAACAAAAAAAATGTATTTTTTACAAATTTAGTGTCCAAATTATGTCCTATCAAAAATTTGCTAAGGTTTTTTGTTTTTCAATTGTGTGCGTGGAAATGAAAAAATTTAATTTGCAATTTACTTTGTAGCATTCATGTTGTTTTATTTGTGTCAATTTGTTTTTTAACATACAAAAAATTTTTGCTACCTTTTTGTGTTTAAAAAATACATTGGTACCTTTGTGTCCATAAGGTTAATAATGGATTTCTACAAATAACAGAAGATTTTTTCACTGATATATATGCCTAATTTTTTCAGATGCATAAATACCCAAATTGGTACATACTTTGGCATGGGTAAAAAAATAACCAAATTTAAATACCTCAGGCGGATCAAAACAACAAGGAGAACAATGAACCTCCACAGGTGGAGGAAATTACTTCCAATGCACCAGCCCAAACTGATCTTAGTAATTCCTCAACCATAACATCCCCTACCCCCACACCAAGGGGCCGTGCGATATCTAGGAGATCAACACAAACCAAACAGGTAAAACTAATGTCAAAAATATTTCTAAATAGTGCTTTTTTAGCCTCTGATAAGTTGGGGCATGCTGATCTTGGATTGTAGCATAGTTTTTTTAAGCGATCTTGTCTTTTGCTCACATTGGCCTCTTGGCCATTTTTCCTGCAGTCACATAAGAATAGGTGGCTCCAATGTCCCATGTTAAATCTTGTCTGATAGATGACATGTAGCTCAAGCCCTTGTAACTGTAAATTAAATATCTTGCTTTTGTATCTTCTCTACTTGGTGCATTGCATGCTAAGTTAGTAATTTTTTGACCAAGCAAGAGGTGCACTGGGGCCCCAAATTGCTTTTAAGTCAGCTATGTATATTACATGTACATTGTACAAGTAACCTTTGAATTCACACCCAAAGCTCATCTAGATCTGGGGCTTGTCAAGCTTAGCTCTGAAGGCGAAGTGGCGTTATGGCCGAAAGTCTAATCTTAGACAATGTTATGTGTTGTTTACTCTCCATGACAACCTAAAGCAAAACTGTTACATTACATTCACTTCTAGGGCACACAGTCTGACCAGCCAACAAGGTTAAGTGGATCTGCATTGCGTCGAGCAAAATCTCTTGATCGAAAGTCTTACGAATCTATCACACTGTCGGTAAGTGGCACACTCCTTATTAATTACAAGTCCTTGTGAAACATGTAAATGTAGTGCATTGATAGCTGTGTCCCAAGGAATTACCCCAATAGCCCCCTAAATTTTGTCAAATCATTAAACAATGTCCAAACTGAATGCATCGTGGACAGTTTGTAGATTGATGCATCAATTGCTGTGTTTAACCCTATGGCCTCAGCAGTAGGGTTGGGATCCTGGGAAATCCTGAAAGCCTTGAAATTGAGTATTTCTGTTCAATTCATATTCCAAGAATATTATTTTCTGGATCGCATGTGTTTTTGCACACAGAATCATTCCATAAATAGCTTAAATTAGGAAACACATAATTAGGAAGCACATAAAAATTTAATTTAGTGAATATATTACCTTTTTCAATTGGATGATGGCTATAGGCATCGATTTTTTTACAATTTTTTTTTTCACTTGATAACATGTACGCCTGCTGGTACATGGGATTACTATACTCTCTGTTATCGCTAATGGTATTAGCGTATATAGCACAAGAGATGTGCAAAATAAGACTTCCTTTCTGAGGTGGCAGCACTGACTTTTAAAATGCCACCCTAGAAATATCCTGTGAGGTGGTCATCCTGGAAATCGAAGCCTATGGTTATGGCCTATGTTGTGAAATGGTAATATAAATGATGAAAGCCACCCTTCTATTTATAAATAATATTACAGTGTTATGCAGTCGGGGAGTTCTGAATTGGCCTGACTGTATTGCTAAATTGGTAATCTGTAGTGAATGTACTTTATTTGTGTTTTAGAGGTGTCTATCTTTAAGAACAATAGTCTAACCACTTTACTGATTAATTTTTATCGGCCACTATGATTTTTTTGCTATTTTGGGTATGGGTAACAGACACTGCTATTAGTAGAGGACATATGAAGCACTGATTTGGTCTTTGGTTTAAAAAACCTAAGAACCTAAGCACATTTAGCCATATAAGCTAGCCGTGCATCAGTCCCCACTCCTTCACACATTGCACTCTTAACACTATGGTGGTAAAACCAAAGCCTAAAATAGGGCCAGTGAAAGGGCCATAGCAATTATTCTCTGGCTCAAAGCGCGCGTCCGAGAGGTCCTCGACTAGCTTCTAGTGGCTACTCAAGTGGCTTAGGCTCAAGCTTCTTACCCAAATTTGTTGGTATTGTTTTAAGTCCTACTGAGTCTTGTATAATTGCTTGCAGCATTGCTGTGCAGTGAATTAGTTCATGATACTGGTTTATCCTTCCTGTAATGCTATCGATGCATCCAAACATACAGTGTACTTAGGATTTGTGTATGTGTATGTTAACTGCACCTATTTAACCCCTTTAAATTGGGTGTACATATTATGAGAGTGAACCTAACTAACTTGCTAAAACTGCTCTTTATTAAACTGTCCTATATATGCGGGTTTGTACCAAACTTACTTTCAAGTTTTTGACGAGCAAAATATTCATATACATAGCTTTATGACTGGTCCCTTTTTAAAAATATAAAGTGCAAAATATTATTGACTGACACATTAGCAGCTTAAAGTTTTTATAAAACAGACTTTTTAAATGCTACACCCAAAAAAATTCCAACCACAAATGAGTCCACAAAGTGGCCGATTTCTGAAACCTTGCCATAGTTCAATAGAAAAATTTAAACCAAATATTTGGACCACCTCAACAACTGTATCTTAGTGTTTAAACAAATAAATTAGAATCTAATTATTGCCTTTTTGTATTTTGCAACAATTTACTTATAAATGAGATTGTCAAGTGTGGTTTGTAGTTTGTATCTATTTTTAAACTTGTTCAAAATTAAAAATTTGTGTACTTGGTTGGGATCATTTTCACAAAAAAAATGGTAACCAGCTTTAAAATTGACTCCATGAAATGTTTTTTTCCAGGCTGAGCTGTTTAATGTGAAGAAAGGATGGCTCACAATGCAAAACCCTGAAACTGATGTTTGGCAGAAACACTGGTTCGTGTTGGGAAGTAAACTGCTTCGATATTACACTGATTCAACGTCCGAAGAGGTTAGTGGTGTGATTAGGCTAAACGGATAAAATTTAACATATCAATGCTTTCAGTTAATACTTTCATTGTTTTGACCTTCTGTGGTAATCTTTATCATTCTATCCACTGTCTAGTAATTGAACCAAACGCCAACATTTGTTAGGTGCCCAAAAATGTAAATTAAATTGGAAACAAAAAGACTAGCTAACAGTCATGGCAAAAACTTGGATGGTTGCTACCAGCAGGTTTCGAGTGAAATTTTTATTGGCAAAAAAATAACACTGAGATTTTTTTGTGTGTCCTACTGTGCCACAACTTTTGTAAGTATTTCCGAGCATAATTATTTGCTTACCTTTAAAAGACCCTTAATATTTTTTGTCAAACCCTGAAAACCAGAAAACCAAACAACTGCAGTAACATTTCTATGTTTCCTTTATGAATCATATATTTCGTTGATGGATGCATCAGAATCAGAACAGTAACTGTGTCAGTTAAACTGACAATGGAGTAAAAAAAATATTTCATGTGAAGTGACATGTCGATGTTTTACTCTTTTTTAGTTGTCTGAGCTGCAAGGTGTTATTGAGTTGGATAAGTTTATCGAAGTAACTGAGATTGAAACCCAAAGAAACTATGGATTTCTTGTGAAGGTAAATGTTAAAATTATGTTGTTGTTTTTTCAGATTTTGGTCAATATAACTTGCTTTTAACCTAATTGCATGAAAAACTTCACACTATGATACAGAGAAATAAATGGTAATATGTTTCAAAAATGAAAATGTGCTGTTTATCTTATGAACAGAATTGTAATGTAGCAACATATGTTCAACGCCTTCATTGCATAAATTCCTATTAGGTTGGGTCCAAAAATGCTATCATGCAATCACTAAAAACTGTTTTTAACAAACGACATGTTGTCCCTCCACGCAGACCGAGAGTCGAACTTGCAAGCTTGCAGCAATGACTTCAGGAATTCGTAAAAACTGGATGAGGGCCATATCATCAGCAGCAACGCAGACTACAGACGAAGCTGTTGAGCCCGCTACAGACAAACTTTCTACCAAGTTTAGTGCCAGTGACATCACAGTTAAAGATAGTGTAAGTACTCTGTGTGGTCAGTGGAACATATGTTTTGTGGTTTTACCTGCATGTGTGAATGACAGTTCTGAATGTTGGCAAAATCTGTACTTCAGAGTTAATAATCCATTTAAACAGTATTATTTTGGGTTTAATGTTGTTGCTTTTAAGGTAATATGTTGCAAAGGGCAGAGAACCCATTATTATTGTTTGAACATAATGAATTAGATTTTTTCACAACAAATATCATACTATGAAAATTGACTTTATAAAGTATCTGTGGTTTGTAATACAGTATAAGACAATGCTTTTTTCTGCTGCAAATGGATTTGGTTTAACTTCTGGCAAAATTTGGGCCAAACAATTATTCTGTTCCAAATGATAGATTTGTTGTAAAATGTCCATTTTTGAAACTTTATTTTCTTATTTTAGTCCACTGAGAAGAAGTTGGGTTATGATGATGCGAGTATCACTGAGAGGTCACAGCGAAGAAGGGATCGGATCCGGGATAGGAGGAATAAGGGAAGAGCAAGAACTTTTGATTTTGCAGAGTTCAGGTAAAATACATAAAGCACTCATTTGATAAGGCCAGAGTATCATCGCAAATTTTTTAGAAATAAATTTTGAATTTTTAACATTTTTAAACCTACATTTTTTGCTGTGCAATCATTTTTAAATTTGAAAGTGACTTTTATTCTCAGTTTTTTGTTCATATACTTCCTGCAACCTGTTTTCGAATCTACTATCTGTCGTAATTTTTCCGAATTTGTTTCTTAATTTACCGCTTCTTTACAGACCATTAGCTGAACAGGCCTTAGGATTAGCAGCAAGCAAAGATGACAACATTGATCTAATTGGAAAATCCACAACTGATGTAAAGGTGCATATTGAGAATTTAACCTTCTTTGTGTGCCTTTAAAACTAATTGTTGACAAATAAATTTTCTTTGCGAGACCTGCCTTAATATGGATGTTGCCAGTTGTTAAAATAAAAATACAAAATAAAATTGCAACCAGCATCTTGGATTTATTTTTTAAAACAAAGTTATTTACACTTAGCATAATATAATATTTAAGCATACTTTAAAATGAACCAATGCTTCTGAACCAAAGAGTTCCTTCTGTTTCAGGCAAGAAGTCGTACTTTTGATCCCGACGCACTTCTTAAAGATGTGAAGCGCACTGGCAACAATGTTTCGCCTAAACAGGAAAATCTTAATTCATCTAAGTTGTCAGATGAGAAAAAACCAGAAAAGGTAAACCGTTGATGTGTGGTGCATAATTAACTAGGAAACCATTACCCAAGTACACGCACCGAACAGTGCTATTGTTTTTGATGTACGGGTCTCGATCAAAATTAGCTGCTCGTCGTTCAATTTATATTCGACCAATTCTAAATTTCAATTCAGAAATCTTGGAAGGCATTCTTCTTTTCAATTAGCGAGTTTCGTTGTATAAAGTTATCTCCCCCCAAAGGTCGTTTAAAAGAGTAAAAGATACTGCGATTGATCTGGAATACAGAAAAAGATCTTTACATAGTTAATCCATCATTTACTCCTAAAGAAAAATTAGGTATGGGCCATGCCACGCAAACCGTGCATTGCTTTTTTACTCTCGGTGCTTGACCCAAATCAGGTGAACGTCGTACATTAAAACATTGCCACTAACTTGTAGTTACGGTATGTGTGTGTGTGGCGTCATAATATTCGGTGATTAGACTGACAGAGCTCTTGCAGTTTGGGCGATCCCTATCCGATGCTGAGTAATTTGTGTACAACAGAAACTTAAAAATTCCGATTCGATTTCAGAAAACTGAGAGGTTACCAGCTGTAGCAACGGGAGGCTCCATAGAAAATGCTTGGAAGAAGATTGAGAAGATCGACTACGATCAGATTCTCGTTAATGGGGATCTCCCCACCCCAGCAAATAGAATCAACCAGACTGCGACAATGGTCAAAGCTTTACAAACTGAGGTTGGTTTCAATTCAAATTATAAGTTTAGGTAGTTTAACGTTTCTGACAGCTAACTGATGCTAAATACGTCTCATGCTAATAAAAAGACAAATATACAGTTTTGTTGGTTGAACACCTTATGTAGTTTTCTTTAATAAATACAGTTTTAAGTGTAAAACTTTAGGATTCAAAGTACAGTGTTTTCATTTAAAATCCCTGTATTGATAAACAAGTATTACGTAGGAGTCTGGAAACCCTTAAAGGGGGCATATTAAATCCACCCTAAGTGTTTGGCGCTGGGATTGAGAAACGCCTAAATCCAGTACTTTAGGAGAAAATTACACGCAAAAAATGACCAAAATGTTGGTCGCTGTATTAAAGGGAAATTCCCGCAAAAGTTTAAACCATCTTTGACCCACCCTTTAGGTCCCTTTGCAAGAGCAAAAGAGGCGATCCGATTTGATGCATAATTTATTCCAAAGCCATCAACAAGGATTAAAGGGACTTTGCTTGCAGCTGTTAATTTTAATCCCATTTTGGCAATCCTGCGTTTGGGTTGAACTTGTAAATATTTAATGATCTTTTAATTGGAAGGTGGACTCGCTTAAGAAACAGATGGATCGCGTGAGTGTGGAAAGGAGTTCGTCCAGTGAGGAATGTCATACGATGGTAAGATACATGCTGCTTTGGTGGTACCATTTGTTCGCTAATGTATAGCTTTAAATTAATTGTTGTGCGGTGGAGATTATTTGCCTTAGTACAAAATTGTTTGCATCAAAACCAGCGAATTCTTTAACAAAAAAATAGTTTTAAGATGTTTTTGTTGACTTTGTGATTGAAATGAACTCTTGCCAACTTATGAGGACAAATCTTAATTAATCATACACAAGAAAAAAACATTTTCTTGATCTTCAGTTTTATTCGGTTTTGTTTGTGGTTAATTTCCAACATATTTTGTTTGTAGACTGATTCTCGTCCTTCATCCCAACCCCAGAAATCAGTTGATTCGCCTTCTGACAACAAAATTCATGATAAACTTGAACAACAAAACACAATGATCGAGAAATTAAAACAGGTTATTTAATCAAAGGATCTTTTTGCCTCTACTATAGTTTAGTTCTTTCAAACGATTTGAATGCACGTATTTTAACAAGCGTTGAGAATTATAATTTTACAATGGAATATTTTTTGGATTTTTTTAGCTTGTAAAGTAATATTTAACAAAAAAAATTTCAGGAGTTGTCGATTGCACAAGAAGCTTTACGGAAGCAAAGCGGAGAGCTCCGGGAATTTACCATGCAACTCGACATCTCGTTATCCGAGTCGCAGATGGCCGAAACTCACCTCGCCAAAATCCAGGAGGAATTGAGGATGGAGAAGAGTAGGAGGAAAGAAGAGGAAAAAGAGCATGAGAGGTGAGGAGCCGAAGTAGTGAAAAGTAGTAACCAAACCGGGCCCGCCCATATTTAATGAGAAGAATTTTATTACGTGCCAGAAACATTTTTTTTCAAAAATAAAGTACCAAACAATTACACTTACAATGTTTTTAGTGTGACGTCACAAATCATTTAGTTTTGATAAATTTGGCAATGACACGAGTAATAAATTTGGATAAATTTGGAACATTAGCATATAGGGATGGGCCAAAACTGCAAGTGTTCTGTTTGGTTGAGCACCGAGCATCTCACGTTAACGCTCGGTGCTCGGTGCATTGTGACGTCACAAACATTCCTATTTACACTGTAGTTTTTTACGTTTTTCAAGGTCCCTTATCTAGATACCAGAGCCGTATTTAAGCTCTAGAGGTCCCTTCTGCATAACATGGGAGGCAAGTCAACGCTAAGTGAA
>QXVZ01013650.1:0-16354 GCA_008931825.1 Phallusia fumigata | reverse complement strand
CCGTAAATCGTGATGCTTTGCATATCTCGTTTGTTGGTTCGTGTTCAAGTATTGTGTTGTCGTCAACATCCGAATTAACGTCCTCATCTGAACATTCTGCTGGAGAAGTCGTTTCAGTTCGATCTTGAATAGAAACGCTGTCACATTCTAGCAAATTCGATGCATCGTTTTCGCACTGATTTTTTTCATCGTCCGACAAAATCAGGGATCTCATTTCGTCCTGAAATTCCAGTGGTTCCTCTGCACTCATCGATTCCGGAATTTCCACAGAGTCGATTTTACCAGAATCGCCATCTTCGCAACTTGATTTCGCATGCAATATTTTACGGATCCCGTTTCCCATTTCGAGTTCTAATTCGTTGAAGTTGGAATAAGGCGGTTCGTCATTTTTACTGTCTTCGTCTTCAGTCGCCAATACTTCACTCTCAATAACGTGTTGATTGGATTCTGCCTCGTCATTACTTTCACAATCAAGTTCTACATATCCGTCGTTGTTTGAAGCATTGAGACTCTCGCTTTTGTTCTCTAAAAATAAACAAAAAATATGATTTTCCTGACTGCCCATTTCAAAGTTGAATTAATCATGCATGCCTATTTTGAATAGTTTGAAAAACTACAGGATCCCATTTAGCCGCTGGTGTTATTAAGTACAACTATCAAAATATAAGTTACAAAACTTACAAATTTATAAACGCGTTTTTAGATTTCTTCCTTTTACGTTGGAAATAAAGCGACTGATCTCATATAATACACAAAAAGTGCTTTTCTACATACAAAGGCGTCAACTAATACAATAGCTATCAGTCTGATTTACCCATGAATACTTCCTAGTTTTCGATTCATTACTTATTTATGAGCAGCGAGGCGCCGCTTTTGGAATGCAGCATTATGAATATTTTAACGCCCTGGCTGGTGATCAACTATCAGATAAAAAATCCATGCAGACTCACACGTACCTTTACACAGGGTGTTGAATACAACAGCATGCTGACAAACAGTGACGATATCTTGATATTGTAACTTTTCATGCTGTAGTTTGACACTGTAGTTTTGTTTGGATGACATGCAGTTGATGCGGTTAGAATGTGGGCATTAAGGCAAATACCACTTTAGCTTTTGAAGTAAGGCGGTTCTATTATTAGTTATTTTTTTCCATAAGCCTCTAAGGTATTTACCGTTGCAAGTGAGCGCGGTAAAATGCTTTGTGTGAAAAACTGTGTTCGAACTTCGTGTTGTAGCGGATCATGTCATTTAAAACCGTTTTTTTTCATACGTGCTGGTATTTGCTGTCAGCACCAAGGCGCGTATTATACCAACTATATCAAAACTCAATAATATGAAACCAGGCACGTGGGTTTTTAACCAAACTTACCATAGATAACAAGCGAGTAAAAACTGTGCAATTCACACAAACTGTTTCATGCAAGAAAATCACGCAAAGATACAACCGTAAAACGAACCTTTGTCAACAACTGACAGTTGTGTGTGACTGGTAACATCGCCATACAGATTGAAAGCTGAGAGTGTATAAGTTCCACTGTTCTCTGGGTGAGCATTGATCAGAGACAGTATAAAGTTGTACGTCTGCTTGTCCTCCGGCGAACGAAGAGCCTCCTCAAAGCTGTAATTCGCAGCGTTACGAACGTCTTGGGCATCTCGCATCCAAAAAACTTTTGGTCGCGGCCGCCCAGAAACGCTACAGGACAGGCTGATCCCATCGCCAGTGTTTACCGAAACGTTTTCCGGCAGCCCGGACACAATTACCGGTGCAATGCCTCGGCTAGAGTTTTTTGATGGGGAAACACTGCCATCGCGCTTTACTGAAGTCCGAGACGATAGCAATGTTTCAATTCCCGACGTATCGGTGTCGTCTCGTCGAAATAATCCTACTGATAAACCCTCGTTCGATATTTGAGTCTTAATGCAGCCACGTCTGCTGCTGCGGGCAATTGGACTTTCGGTATCGCCGTGATCTGAGGCCTCAGCGTCGCTTTGCAACATTAGGAGTTTATCTTGTGGAGGACTACCACCAGAAAGCGACGACAAGGTTGAGATAGAGGACATCGACTGCTCCATCTCGCTCGACCGGCTTAGAGAGTGCGTGCGCCCGCACGAGGTGCTGCTGGGAGTCCTGCTTGGTTCTGAAAGACTGCTGGTGCGGCCGCCTCTTGCCNTGTTGAATACAACAGCATGCTGACAAACAGTGACGATATCTTGATATTGTAACTTTTCATGCTGTAGTTTGACACTGTAGTTTTGTTTGGATGACATGCAGTTGATGCGGTTAGAATGTGGGCATTAAGGCAAATACCACTTTAGCTTTTGAAGTAAGGCGGTTCTATTATTAGTTATTTTTTTCCATAAGCCTCTAAGGTATTTACCGTTGCAAGTGAGCGCGGTAAAATGCTTTGTGTGAAAAACTGTGTTCGAACTTCGTGTTGTAGCGGATCATGTCATTTAAAACCGTTTTTTTCATACGTGCTGGTATTTGCTGTCAGCACCAAGGCGCGTATTATACCAACTATATCGAAACTCAATGATATTAAATCAGGCACGTGGGTTTTTAACTAAACTTACCATAGATAACAAGCGAGTAAAAACTGTGCAATTCACACAAACTGTTTCATGCAAGAAAATCACGCAAAGATACAACCGTAAAACGAACCTTTGTCTACAACTGACAGTTGTGTGTGACTGGTAACATCGCCATACAGATTGAAAGCTGAGAGTGTATAAGTTCCGCTGTGTTCTGGGTGAGCGTTGATCAGTGACAGGATAAAGTTGTACGTCTGTTTGTCCTCCGGCGAACGAAGAGCCTCCTCAAAGCTGTAATTCGCCATGTTACGAACGTCTTGGGCATCTCGCATCCAAAAAACTTTTGGTCGCGGCCGCCCAGAAACGCTACAGGACAGGCTGATCCCATCCCCAGTGTTTACCGAAACGTTTTCCGGCAGTCTGGACACAATTACCGGTGCAATGCCTCGGCTAGAGTTTTTTATTGGGGAAACACTGCCATCGCGCTTCACTGAAGTCCGAGATGATAACAATGTTTCAATTCCCGACGTATCGGTGTCGTCTCGTCGAAATAATGCCACTGATAAACCCTCGTTCGATATTTGAGTCTTAATGCAGCCACGTCTGCTGCTGCGGGCAATTGGACTTTCGGTGTCGCCGTGATCTGAGGCCTCAGCGTCGCTTTGCAACATTATGAGTTTATCTTGTGGAGGACTACCACCAGAAAGCGACGACAAGGTTGAGATAGAGGACATCGACTGCTCCATCTCGCTCGACCGGCTTAGGGAGTGCGTGCGCCCGCACGGGGTGCTGCTGGAAGTCCTGCTTGGTTCTGAAAGACTGCTGGTGCGGCCGCCTCTTGCCCGCCGTTCATAGTACTTTCGTGGCGAATATGGCTGTCTCGGCGTGGCCCCGTTAGTCTTTTGTAGCAGACTGTCGCTACCAGAGTCCACCTGTGTTACGGAATCTAGATTTAGTTTTATTTCCGTCTTCGTGGGAATGGAAGTCGTGTCGGTGTGTGGTAGTTCAACGTTGCCGCGTTTTGTGACAATTAACGGCACAGATGCTGTTGCCTCGCCCTCCCGGTTACGCACGACTACTTTGTAAGTTCCAGCATCGTTTGTTTGGCAGCTCTGGATCTCGAGAAAGGCTTGGTAGGAAAACATATCTCTCTCGACGGTGGTCTTGTATTTCGCACTGTTTGCCTGCACAAAAAAAGCAACAGTTTTTGTAAACTGTTCACAGAAATTATATTTGGACGAAAACTACTGAGATTAATTGCCATGATTTAGTGCACTACGTTGATTTGACACTATTTTTTTGGCAATTTCGTTACGTCCGATGCCTTAAAAAGGAAGAAAAAAACAAACCTTTATTTCGGCGTCCGAATGAAGCCAGACCACACTAGGGCGAGGCGATGCAACAAACTGACAATCAAATCGAGCGTGGGCTTCTGATAGAACAGATTGAATCTTCGGCTTTCGTATAAAGGCTGGACGAATCAAATCGTCATCTAACTCTTTAATTTGTTTTGTCCTGTAAAGGTAACGATTTTCTTATAATGGTTCATGCCGAAATTCATGGTTTGGCTGCTACAAAATAAATTTTACCTCGATAATATCGGAGTGTCATTCAGGGAGGGATCGATATCGGACTGTGTAATGTAATTGCCAACCAAGCGACTGACTTCAGAGCGTTGAATTGTAAACTCTTTGCCAGTCATTGAACTTCGAACGTGCAATTGGTTATTGGCATCGCAATCGTTTCGCATAAAACCTGTTCAAGTCGGTTACAGTTAAACCATGTAACTAAGGTTCGTTTTCAGTATTGCATTGTAANACGCCATGCAAAATTGAGGATTAGTTTAGTTCCACTGCATGTTAAGACACATTACAGAACATTAATGTATATTTTTAACATTTTTTTAATGCTACTCTTTATGCCACTAACTAATATTTGTTTGCATTATCAGGTGGTTTTAAACTCAAACAAAATGGCCCAATTTCCTTGAACTCACTCTTTTTGATGTTCAAACGGGCGCTGCATTCAGCGGAGCCAAGCTTGTTGGCAATTCTACACCGGACAATTACTTTGTTGTGTTTCGCATACGTTGGGTTTTCTATCACCAAGTTAAATACGTTGGAATCGTCGTCAGAAATCAAGGTGAATCCATCGCATGGTGGCTCAATCTGCACCCCGCCGACAAACCACTCCAAGGTGGGTTGGGGAACGCCGCTTATTTTGCAACCAAACACAGCAGGCGAGCCTTCGTCGACCTCCTGGTTCTGAATGTATGTTGTAAACAGCGGAGGTTGGGTAACACTTTGAGCTTGGGGTCTGGACCTTGCTGAACGAATTTCATGACTTTCATCTTCTTCCATAGTGATTTTGAAGCCCTGTGAGCGCTCATCCTGTTGCATACGGGTACCTGAACTCTCAAATCTTGTCTCGCTTTCCACCTCGTCAAATTTACCAGTTCGAGAGTTCCACACCCGTTTGCTGGTCTTGCTTGTTTGTACTTTCTGGATTCCGTCGTCGAAGGACTTGGTCACATGAGTTGTTTCGCTGGAGCGCCCAAACGAAAAGCTTTTGCTCTCTCCAGGAGCCACCTTCTCTAATGTAATCGGAACATTACGAACCGATTCAGCTTGCACATCCACAGATTCTGGTTTAGGTTGTGACTTGGGGGTGGCTTCCTTCTTTTTCTCTGGAAGATCAGGTTTTGGTTTTGTTTCTGGAGTTTTATATGTCTTCCGTTTCAGTTCAGCATCATCTGATTTCGGCGTCTGTCTTGCTTTAGTATCAAACGTAGGCTCCACAACCTCGGTGTCAGACGCCTGCAGTCGTGTAGTGACGTGGTCTGTTGACTCTTCCAGTACAACTTCCTCGAACTTCCGCGTTTTTGGGTTCCATACGAACTTGCTTTTCGTATGTTGCGTTTCAGTGACCAGGGTTTGCGGTTTTGATAATTCAGGCTCCTCTGCTGTCCTTAAGGGTTTTGACTTGGATTTGTCAGGTACCTCAGATGTTGGGAGTTTTGCAGCGGGTTTGGACGGTTTATCAGCTTTGCGTTCTGTAGGTTTCTTTTCAACATAAACGGATTCGGTGTCTTGTACCAAAGTTCGTTCTGCTGTTGTAATTTCTTTCTCGGGTATGGAAGCTTCTGCTTTAACAGATTTTGCAGGCTTTGTTTTGTCATCTAGTGTTCCGGGAGTTTTCTTTGGCTTCTGAGGCGCTGTTTCTAATGATTCGATGCGAGAAGCTGCTGATTTTGACNGGAAAATGCCACATACCTTCTTGTTGCTGCATATCTTCCGGTTCGGGTTCAGATGATGGCTGCTCGAAAAGTCCTGAAACAAAAAGTAACTGTTGAACGGATGAATTTTTTATTGTAACACACGTAGGTGAGACAACGATGTACATAAATGAGTTGGCATGCTTTGGATTGATTTAACGTTTATTCAGAATGTATTGCATTTTGGTGTCAAAAAACTGTCGTTTTGACCTGACCGCAGTTACTGTTTGTTTCTAAAACATTTTTGTGCTTTGTTTTTTTGATAAGTGCCACAGTGCTCATTGATTGTATTATGCGCCCAAAATAATCGCAACACACGATATATTTTGAGTTCTGCCTCAAACAAGGCTGAGATGGAGGCAAAGTATATTTGACATGCTATGGTCGATGCCCTGGTGTCTCTCACACCACCACAGGGCCTTGAAGACGTTTTTTATGGGTCAGTGACATGACATGCCAGTTGACAGTGTCACACGATGACTGCTGGCACCTGTCGCAGGTTGCAGTTTCTTCTCCACTGCCTCAAGTGTGGCGCTAGTTGTCACCGAGCCGTTCGCGTTTACGGCTCGANACATGTTTGTGTTCTGATGTTGGAGACTTTTGCGATGGTTGTAAAGTGACTGTGGTTTCCGAAACGACTTCATCGAACTGTCGGGTTTTCGGATTCCAGACCATTTTTGCCTTCTTTTCCTTTTCTTCAGTTTTAGCAACACCGTCAACCACAGTTGTGGTGATAACGCTCTCTGTGGTTTCTTGTTTAAATTTTACATTTGATTTTCCAGATGACTTTGAAATATCTTTGTCTGTTTTTGGAGTTTCGATGATGGTTTTTGTTAATGATGTGTTGTCAGTCAATTTTTCATCGTCTACTGGGGTAACATTTGAAATCCCTGGAATTGGTTTTACCGATTCAACCTCGTCTGGACGAACTTCGATATGCTTTTGTTCGACAGGTTTCAAACTCGTAGATTTCTCAGTTGCCTGAGTTTCCATAACAACATCGAATTGTCGCGTTTTTGGATTCCAAACCGTTTTTGATTTTGTCTCCCGTTCTTCGGTTTTCGAAACACCGTCGACAATTTTTGTGGTTTCAACGATTTCTGTTTTTTCTTGTTCAAACTTCACTTTTGGTTTGGTAGATGGCTTAGTCATCTTCTTGTCGCTTTCAACAACTTTTAAAACTTGCTCTTGTGACGTAGTCCCATCTTTGGATACTTCCAATGTGTAATCTGGTTTAGTTTTTGTTTTTTCTGGCCTGTCAACCATGTCTGACATTTTCATCTCAACCTTTGGTTGTTCGGACATTTCTGATGTTTCTTCAATTATAATTTCGTCAAATTTGCTGGTTTTTGGATTCCAAACCCTTCTAGTTTTTCTCGTTTCCCTGATTTCAGAAACTTCGGTAGTTGTTTTAAATTCACGTCTTGGTTTGGTTGCCAATAGCGATGAATCCTTTATACTCTCTCTTCTCTCGCGGAGCTGTTGTTCAATGGAAACATCAGGAATATTTTCTGTTGTTTCAACTTTGTCGAGTGGAAGAACTTTGGCGTGTTTGTATTCCGCCGGACTTTGTTCTTCCGTTTCTTTACTTGGTAACTTTGAACTAATCTTTGTAGTTGACGTTACTTCGTCGAATTGGCGAGTTTTCGGATTCCAAACCATTTTCGATTTTTTCTCAATTGTCTCAGTTTTTGAAACGCCATCAACGACACTTGTTGTTTCAACGGTTTCTGTCGTCTTTTGTTGAAACGTCGTTTTTGATTCCGTAGGTTTTTGAGGCATCTTTACTTCAACTGGTTTTTGAGCAGCTGGCGAGACTTCAACCTCTTTGGCAGGTTTATCACCATCAGTCACAGATTCATGCTTTTTCTTGAAAGTCACTTCAGTTTCGTCGATGGAAACTTTTGTAACAGTTTTAGGAAGGTCAACACCTGCAACAGTTGCAACATCAGCTGTCTTAGGTTTCTCTTTCGGGGTTCTTTCTGTTGGTAAGACCCCTTGCTTAATCTCAACTTCCGTCTCGATTTCATCAAATTTCCGAGTTTTTGGATTCCAAACCATTTTCGACTTTCGCGTTGTAGTTTCAGTTTTCACAGTTTCATCTACGGCTGTAGTAATTTGTTGAGTTGTTTTGTCAAGAGACGAAAGATCCTGTGGTTCAACATCAGTTGTTTTGGTTTCGGGTTTAATTACATCCTCGACAACAGCTTTATCTTTTGCTCTTGGTGTTTTGGGTTTTGTCTTCGATGGTTGCATTTCCGCAGCAAGTGCCTTCGTGATTTCTGGCANGAATTGGCGAGTTTTTGGATTCCAAACCATTTTCGATTTTTTCTCAATTGTCTCAGTTTTTGAAACGCCATCAACGACACTTGTTGTTTCAACGGTTTCTGTCGTCTTCTGTTGAAATGTTGTTTTTGATTCCGCAGGTTTTTGAGGCGACTTTACTTCGACTGGTTTCTGGGAAGCTGACGGAATTTGAACCAGTTTTGCAGGTTTATCATCATCAGTCACAGATTCATGCTTTTTATTGAAAGTCACTTCAGTTTCATTGATGGAAACTTTTGTAAGAGTTTTAGGAAGCTCAACACCTGCAACAGTTGCAACATCAGCGGACTTAGGCTTCTCTTTCGGGGTTCTTTCTGTTGGTAAGACCTCTTGCTTAATCTCAACTTCAGTCTCGATTTCATCAAATATACGAGTTTTTGGATTCCAAACCATTTTCGACTTTCGCGTTGTGGTTTCAGTTTTCACAGTTTCATCTGCTACTGTAGAAATTTGTTGTGTTGTTTTGTCAAGGGATGAAAGATCCTGTGGTTCAACTTCAGTTGTTTTGGTTTCGGGTTTAATTACATCCTCGACAACAGCTTTATCTTTTGCTCTTGGTGTTTTGGGTTTTGTAACACCCTTCGATGGTTGCATTTCCGCAGCAAGTGCCTTCGTGAGTTCCGGCATTTTAGCTTTGTCCTTTTTAGGTGCTTTAACTTTTTGTCCCGATATTTCAACAACCTCTTCGACAACACCGTCTGTTTTCAGGGACTTAACCTTAACCCTTTTGGGGGCTTTAGGCTGAACCTCGCTCATCTTTTCCGGGAGTGTTGTAGGTTTGTCCACAACAGGTTGTTTTGCAGTTACTTTCTTTTCAGTTTCAGGAGCTTTTGACTCAACCGTTGGCGTCTTAATTTCTTCAGTTTCCAAAAGAGCCGGCTGAGATTCAACTGCAGGTTGTTTTGTGGTTTCAGCAGTTTCTTCAATTACGATTTCGTCGAATTTGCTGGTTTTTGGATTCCAAACTCTTTTGGTTTTCTTCGTTTCCCTGATTTCAGTAATTTCGGTAGTTGTCTTAAACTCACGTCTTGGTTTGGTTGCCGATAGCGATGAATCCTTTATACTCTCTCTTTGTTCGCGGAGCTGTTGTTCGATGGGAACATCAGGAATATTTTCTGGTGTTTCAACTTTGGCGTGTTTGTATTCCGCCGGACTTTCTTCTTCCGTTTCCTTACTTGGTAACTTTGAACTAATCTTTGTAGTTGACGTTACCTCGTCGAATTGGCGAGTTTTTGGATTCCAAACCATTTTCGATTTTTTCTCAATTGTCTCAGTTTTTGAAACGCCATCAACGACACTTGTTGTTTCAACGGTTTCTGTCGTCTTCTGTTGAAATGTCGTTTTTGATTCCGCAGGTTTTTGAGGCGACTTTACTTCAACTGGTTTTTGAGCAGCTGGCGAGACTTCAACCTCTTTGGCAGGTTTATCAACATCAGTCACAGATTCATGCTTTTTATGGAAAGTCACTTCAGTTTCATCAATGGAAACTTTTGTAAGAGTTTTAGGAAGCTCAACACCTTCAACAGTTGCAACATCAGCTGTCTTAGGTTTTTCTTTCGGGGTTCTTTCTGTTGGTAAGACCCCTTGCTTAATCTCAACTTCAGTCTCGATTTCTTCAAATTTCCGAGTTTTTGCATTCCAAATCATTTTCGACTTTCGCGTTGTGGTTTCAGTTTTCACAGTTTCATCTTCGACTGTGGTAATTTGTTGGGTTGTTTTGTCAAGGGATGAAAGATCCTGTGGTTCAACTTTAGTTGTTTTGGTTTCGGGTTTAATCACATCCTCGACAACAGCTTTATCTTTTGCTCTTGGTGTTTTGGGTTTTGTCTTCGATGGTTGCATTTCCGCAGCAAGTGCCTTCGTGAGTTCCGGCATTTTATCTTTGTCCTTTTTAGGTGCTTTAACTTTTTGTCCCGATATTTCAACAACCTCTTCGACAACACCGTCTGTTTTCAGGGACTTAACCTTAACCCTTTCGGGGGCTTTAGGCTGAACCTCGCTCATCTTTTCCGGCAGTGTTGTAGGTTTGTCCACAACAGGTTGTTTTGCAGTTACTTTCTTTTCAGTTTCAGGAGCTTTTGACTCAACCGTTGGTGTTTTAGTTTCTTCAGTTTCCAAAAGAGCGGGCTGAGGTTTAACTGCAGGTTGTATTGTGGTTTCAGCAGTTTCTTCGATAATAACTTCATCGAATTTTCGAGTTTTTGGATTCCAAACCCGTTTGGTCTTTCTGGTCTCTTTAACTTCTACAGTTTGGACGGTTTGGACAGACTCCTTCTTGGCCGCTTTTTCAACTTGTTTTGCTTCCACAACTTCGTCTCGTTTGTGTACAACTGCACCTTTCAACCCCGAGCGGTCATCTTGAGTAGTTACAACTTCAGTAGTCTTTGTTGTTACCACTGAAAGAATACGATCATCTTTATCGGCCACCTTCGATACAGTTGCCTCCTTATTTGACTCAACGCCAATCTCTGATTTAATTTCATCAAACCTTCGTGTTCTTGGATTCCAAACGTGTTTGACGCTCTTAGTTTCAATAGTCTCGGTGATAGAAACATGCTTTGTCAAACCGCTTTTATCTTCATCAGGTTTCAGAGAAACTTGTTTCGTTTCAACCGTCTCAGGTCGTTTGCCTTCGGTCACTGTTGGTTTTTGTCCATCTGTTTCCACCGTCGGCTCCGTGGTATCAACTATTGTTTTTGGAACATCGGAAGATGGTTTTACTTTGGGTTGAACCACTTCTATGGAAGTTTCAGCAGTCGTTTGTTGTGTTACACTCTCCTTTAACTTTTTCTTGGTGAGGATCTTTTTGGTCGACTCTTTTGGCTTAGTTACCAGTTCCTTTGTTTCTTCGATCACAACCTCGTCAAACTGTCGAGTCCTGGGGTTCCAGACTTTTTTGGTTTTTCTAGTAACTTCAGTAGTTTTTTCAGTTCCTCCAACTGTCTCCGTTGTCTTTTCAGTTAAGGTTAACTCGGTTGTCTGTTCGACTTTTTCCTTTGCTGTATCGACCCTCGTCGGATGTGTCACTGCTTGCACATCCTCCACAGAGCTGGGTTTAGGTTTGATTTCATGTTTTGATACAGCCTCGGGTGTAGGTCTCTGTTTAGACTGTACAACCTCTTGCACAGCTCCAACTTTTCTGCCCTTGTCGGCTTTTTGCTCCACATTAATCTCTGTTTCTAACGCCTTGGCAAGGGCAGGTAGTTTTGTTAAATCCGGTTCCTTAACTCGCTTGGCTTGTCCTTTTTGTTTGATAACCTCTTCAACAACCATGCCTGGTTTCGGCTGTGGAGCTTCCAATTTTTTCTCCGGCAGTGGTTTCGGTTCGTCAGTAACCGGTTTGTCATACATTGAAGGAGCTTCATCACGTGATTTCGGCGTCACGACTTTTTCAGATACAGGCTTCTTTTCCGAAGAGGGTTTGTCTTTGCCCTTCGGATACTTTTTCGGCAGTTCCTCGGAAAGAGCCTTGGACAGTGCAGGCATTTTGGCATAATTTGTCTTTTGCACTTTTTTAGTTGTTCCAACTGCTCGAACAACTTCTTCAGTGACCGGTTTCGCATCAGCGTTCTCTTGAACTGGTGTAGGTTCCTTTTTCACCCCAGTCTGTGTTTTCTGTTCCAGCGCTATGGTTTGTATTTTCTCAGTAACTTCGACTTCTTTTCGAGTCTTGGGCTTTACCACGTCTTCTGGTATGGGTAAATCCGCCCTTTGGCTTTTGTCCTTTTTGGGTGATGGGGTGATTTCCTGTTCCAGAGCTTTTGATAGATCAGGTAATTTGGACACGTCTCCTTTTTTAGTGGGAACAGTTTTTGTTTGCTGGGAATCTTCAATACGTTTTTTAGGTTGGATTGCAGATTCCTCAACTGTCGTGGGAGTGTCTTTGGTCTTACTTTCGTCTTTTATCGTATTTTTCTTGACAACAATTTCAGGTTCGGCAACAGTTTGCTTTTCTTCGATCACGATTTCCTCAAACCTACGAGTTCGAGCATTCCAAACTCGTTTCGTCTTCTTTACATCTTTCTTCTCTGTAACCGATTCCTCGGAGGTTTTGTCAACTTGATCTTCTTGGAAGGTTTCGATCTTGTAAACATTGGACTGTTCGATCAAAGATACTTTGGTCATCTGTTCTTCTGTGGACTCGGTCGAAGTTGGACGTTTAGCTGCTTGAACATTCTTCTCAACTTTCGGTGCAGTTGTGATGGTATTTACTGGTTCTGATTCCACATCAGATTTATAACGATCTTTAGGCTGTACAACCTTCTCTTGCAACACTTCGCCCTTGGAATCTTTGGATGTTCTTACTGTGGTTGCAATATCTGTTTCCAGTGCCTTGGCAAGTGTAGGCAATTTCGCATGATCTCCTTTTTTACCTTGCTTGGGTTGCCCTTTTGGATTGATAACATCTTCAACAACCGTTTTTCGTTTGGTTTCCGGTTTTGTTTCAGGTTTCTTGACTTCTGTTTTTGTTTCAATTTTCACTTGAACTTCTTGTGATTCAACAACT
This sequence comes from Phallusia fumigata, assembly GCA_008931825.1. Taxonomy (NCBI): domain Eukaryota; kingdom Metazoa; phylum Chordata; class Ascidiacea; order Phlebobranchia; family Ascidiidae; genus Phallusia; species Phallusia fumigata. Next base: position 3,713 of record QXVZ01013650.1, on the reverse strand, counting down.
GTTTTACGAGATTGTGGCTTAATCACATCTTCAACTACAGTCTCAGATTTTGTGGCTTGTGGTTTGTCACGTCTAGTTTTAGTGGTTTTGATTTCCCCAGCAAGTGCTTGTGTAAACTCCGGCTTTTTTGGTTTGTCCTTTTTCGACACTTTTTCTTGTTTTCCTTTAGCTTGAACCACTTCTTCAACAATACGTTTTTGGGCAATATCAGGTTTAACAGTCGTTGATTTCACCTTTTCCTGTGAATCAATCTCGATTTTAATTGCTTTTGGTGTGTCTACTAGGGGTTGTACAGGTTCGTCATGCACTGTTTCATCACGTGATCTTGGTGTTACAACTTCTTCAGAAACAACTTTAGTGTCCAAATTTAATTTCTCGCTTTTCATTTTAGACTCTGACGCTATTTCCTCCGAAAGAGCTTTGGAAATCTCGGGTAACTTGCCAAGATTTGTCTTTTGAACCTCCTTAGTCGTCCCTGCAGCTTTCACAACTTCCTCTGTGACAGGTTTTGCATCAGAAGTTTGAACAGTTTGTTCTGGTTTGACAGGCTCCACGTCTGAAGGTTTGGCTTGTTCATTTTTGGGTGCCTTTTTCTTGATTACAACTTTGGGTTCAGTTTCAGCGCATGTTGTTTCTTCAGTCACGACTTCGTCGAACCTCCGAGTTCTAGCATTCCACACCCTCTTTGTCTTCTTTACTTCTTGTTTTTCTGTAACCTTGGTGTCATCCTTAACAACTATTTCTTCCGGAACAAATTTAGTTCGAGGAATCTCTGGTCGCTTAGCCGGCATAACTTCGTCTTCAGCAACAACCGCATGTTTAATTTCAGTTTTTCCGTCAGTCGTTCGAGTCGCTGTTTTATCTTCAACTACGGTTCTTTCCTTTTCTTCCGGTATCTTTTGCCTAATCTCTTCCTTTGGTGTTTTAAATTCAGGTTCTGGGATTATTGAGTGATCTTTCGATACCTCTGAGGTTGAAATTTCTTCAAACTTTCGCGTTTTGGGGTTCCACACACGTTTTGTTGTTTCCGTAACTGTGTGCGTAACTTTAACCGTCATGTCATCGGACCTCAACCCAGCAACCGGTTTTTGGTCCATAATTTTTTCGTCAAGATCTTCAGTTCTCTGAGGAACGTCACGAATCACTTTGATAGGCTGAATGGCATCAGAAACGGGTCGCAGTTCCTCTCTGCATGCTTGTTGCTTCTTTGGAACTCTGTCCTCGGTTGATCGGGCACCCTGTGGTGCTTGAGACACCTCGCTCTGCTCCACCGAAACCTCNGGAACGGGTCGCAGTTCCTCTCTGCGTGCTTGTTGCTTCTTTGGAACTCTATCCTCGGTTGATCGGGCACCTTGTGGTGCTTTAGACACCTCGCTCTGCTCCACCGAAACCTCTTGAAATTCTCGTGTAATTGGATTCCAAACCTTTTGTGTAGCAATAGTTTCCTGCACGGCAAACGTCTTGTCGCCGTCTTTTCTGATTGACTTTTTCTTGGTAACCTCAGTAACTTGAATCTGAGACACCTTTTCGGCCCCGGGTTTTTGTCGTTGGGGTTCTAAATCGGTTTGCATGATCCGGGTACTGAGCGCTTTCGTTTGGGTTTGAGTTTGTGCAGCTTCAGTAGTGCTTGTCAACGTCTGGGTTTCTTTAGGGCCCTGGACAGGCTTTTGCGTTTGTGTTGCCACGATCGAACTTGATTGGTCAGTTTGCGACGTCGTGTACTTGACCTCCTTTGCTTCGTGCTGACTCGACGAAACTACCGTTTTTGTTGATAGTGACTGTGCATATTGATCACGAGACAATGCTTGCTTTTGGACGCCTTTATCTTGTTTTGTAGCCATGATATCTGAAGCAGTCAAGAATTTCGGAAGATCAATAGACTTGACTTCAACAATTTTAACTTTCTGTAACGTCTTGGAGTCTTGTTTATCCGGCTTCTCTTGTTTATCCGATTTGTATGCTTTTGTGTCACGATTCACGTCCTTCGAAGGTTGGTCTGTAGTTGTGGCTTTAGTCTCTTCAAACCTGGTCTGCGTCTCAATTTCACGCCCGGTTGTGGACTCAGCTGATGTCTGTGATACCTTTGTGGATGTAAACTGCGTTTGTGTAAGTTTTGCATCTCTTTTGGATGGAGCGTCGGTCTGAGTCGTCTGGTAAGTTTTTACTTGTGTTTGCGTTTCCATGGACGTCGCCTCCTTTGCCGGCGTCTGCGTTCGCGCCTCCACGCTTTGCGTTTCAGTGAAAGTTTCTCTTGTGTTGGTGGTCGGTGTAACTTGGGTTGAACTGACTCGTTTTTCAATTCGAGTCTGGGTTTCAGAGCTTCTAGCTTCAGGTTTTTCGGGCTGCGTTCCTGTAGCTTTTCGGGAAACTTCCGTTGGTGGTTTTTTGTCAATAATGGAAACAAAAGTTGGCACCTCCGGCGTTTCCAGCATCCTTGTCATAGCGATATGCGTTTTTCTTTGCGTAGGCTTGTCGTCAGTAATAGTGGCTTTGGCTAGCACAAACTGGGTTTGCGTATCCACCTCGCGCCCCTTCGGCCTCTCGCCTGTGGTTGGGGATACTTTGGTCGACAAGAATTCAGTTTGAAGCAGTTTAGCGTCTGTTTTTGGCCCGGCATCAGTTTGCGTTTGGCCATAAGTTTGCATAGTAGTTTGAGTTTCAGTGACTGAAGTGCGATGCTTTGGAGTTTGGGTTCTCGCCTCTACGCCGGTATCCTCTGTAGCAGTTTCTCTACTGTCCACGTCTGGAGTCGCTTGCACCGATCCCGGCTTTGTGCCGAGAAGAGTTTGTGTTCCAGTAGTATCTATGATGCTCAACAAGCGTTTAGTCCTGGCCAAATGCTCCGGTTCAGAGCTTGTCGCAACTTGCGTAATTTGAAGTCCAGGTGTTCGGACAGCATGCATTTCCAAATGCGCAATGTTTGGCTTACCCGGTGCCTTAACTGTTTCCGGACTTTCTGGTCGCGTTACTTTAGCTTTGTGAATAACATCCCGTAGAGCTGACTTTGGTTCGTCAGTTTGCGTATCAATTTCATGGCCGGGTCTTCTGCCGAGAGTAACTTGTGACAATTTGCTTGCAGCAAAGTCGGTCTGCATCATTTTTGCACTAGAACCCGGTGACTTATCAGTTTGCGTCAGTTTGTAGACCTTTTCTTGTGTTTGCGTTTCCATCGCCGAAGTTCGCCTGGTAGGAGTTTGCGAAGTCGATGATACTTCCTTGCGCTCAGTTGATATTTCCATAGTCCGGGTAGCTGGTGAAGCCTGAGTCGATTCTGTTTTTACATCCGCCCTAGTTTGAGTTTGAATAGCAGCGGTGTCAGCCACTTGGGTCTGCGTCGCAGAAGGCCTTTCTTTTGACACAACAGTTGCAGTGACCAGTGAAAATGGTCGCTGTTCGCCCAAGCGAATTTCCGCATGTGCAGATTTCCTCTCTTTTTGCGACTTCTCTACCACATCACGTTCAACTGTGGTAATCGCGTGCACTTTCCGGGCACCAGGTGTGGTTTGGGAATCCTTTTCCGTTGAAAATTCTGTCTGCATAGACCTTGAGTCCTTGGTGCCGGTTGACTCAGTCTGCGTGCCTTGGTAGGTTTTCAACTGGGTTTGTGTTTCAGAAGCCGATGTGCGACGGTAGGGCGTCTGTGTTTTTGCCACAACCCCGGTCTCTGTCGAAGTTTGCTTTGCCTCGACGACTGGTCGCGTTTGCACGGAGAT
>QXVZ01013648.1:0-10426 GCA_008931825.1 Phallusia fumigata | reverse complement strand
TGACGCATTTGCTGTCTCCTCGCGTCATTTATCGTTGATCCCAAGTGGTTTGGTTGCTTGAGCAGCCTCAGGACGGGGTATAGGGTAAGACGCAAAACACCGACTTAAAAAACGTAGGATATAGCAGAAGAAATCAGGAGAACGCTTTGCTTGACTGCGTTCCCTGATGAAATTTAACTTTGCTGATGGTCAGATAAAGAGCTTTGGCTAGCAGCGTTCCCGATAATACTTCGTCGACGGTTCTGTGGCGCTGTGCCATCTCAAATGACGACATTGCGAGCAGTATCGAAAAAATACTTCCACTAAAACTGTACCAGCATGGAATACGCGTAAACGTGCGTGAAAAGTTTGCTTTGTTTGAACAGAACATCAAAAGCCAACTTTAAACTCATTGGGATGGTTTTCAAAAAATAAACTACGGAAAAACAAAGTAAATTTTAATGAAAGTTTGAGGCAACCTGATCAATCATCATAAGGTATCGTCAATGATTTAGTGTTTACTCGTTTGTTGTTGGTTTGCCCTGCACCCAAAACCAAACTATATATTGGCCACGTTTGACCATTGGACATGTAAATAAATGTAATAACAATTAACCTTTAAATTGGTGGGCAATGACTAAAGGCCACGTTTTTATGTCCACGGTCATCATATAAATTAGTAAGCCTTTATAGCTAATGTATGCAAACGAAAACCGATGCGTTAAGATATTTTTTTTAAGTGACTCGACCTACCAGTACTCTGCAACATTCTTTCGTGACACCATCGAAATCTTGTTACAATTTAGCGAACCGTCGCCTCTGAACGTGTAATGTAACTAAACCATAGGAAACCCCCAAAAATATTGTTTTTGCGCATAAACCAGGCAAACCGTAAAACAGCGGCTTGGAGGTTGCAGTGTTACCAACCTACTAAAGGATAATACATGTTGAATACAAAATTTGTTTTTTAGGTATTGTTTATTGCGAAATTTGGTTTCAGTGCGCGGTTCTGCCTTTAGCAGTTGCGTCAACAGCGCGCATTTCAATGAGTTGCATTTATACCTCGGGGTATAACAGCTATTGTCTAAAAATCTTAAAACGCAACCACTTTTATTATTAACCTGCTTATGCGGGTATTTATATTTCTATATATATCGAATATATATGTGTGAATATATACATCTTGCATTAGCATGCACGCAAACGGACAACCCCTATTGTCTTGTGATTCGCTTGCGAAGCGGAGGTTGTAAGCAAACGCCTTTACATATCTTCGAAATCTGCTTTCGAGGCCTAAGTCATGAGACGGTGGGGTTTCGGCACATCGTCACACTCACCTTACACGATACTTAGAAGTGTGGGTCAAGCAACGTCGGGGGTGCTATACACTGTGATATATATACGAATATGCAAATTTTGTTTCTCATAACGTGGACGGAAGTGTTTGTCACGTGACTAAACCTTTAACGACACAGCGTATCGCAAATTTGTTCGTTCAGAACTTTAGAAGTTCAAATGAAATAAACAGTAAGTTTCGTTCGTTCTTGCATCATAAATTTATATGTAAGGAACTTGACTAGGGGATAAATTACGGTAGAGTTTAAAAATGTACAGCGAGTGCAAACCAGTACTTGCATGTACAATTTTCCCGCTAACCAAATTTATATGTAGGGGACTCTGATTGCTTGCGGTTTATCCAAAATTTGGAATACCTGATGCTTGATTTCTTGTTTTGAACCAACCATATTCCGATGTCGTTGGCCAGTAATGGTCAGCCGGTAATCAGACGCTTAGGTTACCGGATTTCCTCCCACTTTGCAAAGCGTCAAAATGTACATACTTGTGTATATAACGTTGTACAGCACCACTGACGCTGCTTGACCTATCTTTCTCAGCATCGTATAAGGTGAGTGCGACGATGTACCGAAACCCCGCAGCCTCGTGACACGGGCCTCGAAAGAAACAATCGACCATATGCAAAGCTCGTGTCAGGAGACGCAAGTGCGTCTGCGCAAGCGAATCAATACAAAACTTTTTGCGGATACGTTTCTGAAGATGCTAATCGCGATTGGGTTGGTTATATATGCCACGATTCGCATCAGCGGTGTCAGTTATTTGAAGCTGTTTACGTTTGACGATTTTTCGAGCATGAATGCCACACCTCAGTTTAGCAATGAGAGTTTTCAGAATACGACATTGACAAGCTTTTACCGGGCACCAAGGGATCATGTGCTGGAGGAAACTTTAGCTGGAATACTGCTGGCACTCAGCACTTATTTATTCATATGTCAGTACGTTTATCAGTGGAGGAACAGGAAAACGAAAACAGGCATATGCTTAAAAAATTCCGAAGCCAGGCGCCTTGCCATTGTAGACATTGTGGGATTTACGACTCTACTGCTTTTTTGTGCGGCCATCCAGATTGAACTGCGATTGGGAACCGTATCTTCTATCGCTTGCTCGCTGTTTTACTTCCCTTCAGTTTTGTTTCTTCACGTCAACCTGTCGTGCCTGTACCTCGTGCTGTGGTTCCGGCAAAGAGCTTTCTACACTCACAAAGTGCTGAAACACCTAAGTAGCGCACCACTCAGAATCTTCAGTCACATAATTATCGGCGGTGTGTTTTTCCTCCAGACGACCACGATGGTCATAAATTTTTACATTGCAACACCACGGAGTACCTCCAGAGGTTGCAGGATATTTACAACAGACAAAGCGGCGAGATTTCAGCTGATGCTCACAATTTCGTCGGTGTTCTTCCTTATTTTTCAGCTGCTGTTCCTGTCCTTGGTGCTTTACCCCCTTGTGCGGCATTACGGGTTTAAGAAACTCTCCAGTCGAGGACCAGGAAGCCTTCGGTTAAGGAGGCTTGTTTGCCGTCTTTGTATCAGCACCGGTGTGTGCGTGCTGTGCAACATCGTCGCCTCGCTCGTCATTTCCTTTGGACTTCAGAAGTTTAGCGTCGCGTTTTGGCTCATTTGCTTCGGCGTCAATCTCCTCATCAGCGCAGTCGCCGTCCAATATTCGTACACGGATTTCTTGCACCGCCTGCTGCCGCCCTACGTAGGCTCAGCGTTCGCGACCGACCCGAGCAACAGCGTTCGTTTCGCAAGCAGCGGTCGGCAGGAACACGCAGCAGCGAATGTTACTGCTGAGAAAGCTCCACAAGCGTCTGCGCAAAGCGCTGATATTGTGTAAAGCTGTAACGTGTTGAATAAAAGTGCTTTTCAAAACTTGCCATCGTGCATGAATTCTTTGTTTTAATGTTTTGTGGAGGGCTTATTGCTGTCAATGTGACAACAACCACTCAAACATTTTTACCTGCTCGGCATTAATTACTTGTCGAACGGTTGAACAGCTAAAAATCCCCAGGTAGCGGAAAATGCTTTATGCACTTGCGCTGAAAGTGGCGAGCATAAAAATAAACAATGATTAAGATGAAAAATTGAGGCACACCATATGCGAAAAATACACGACTTATACTTACATAAGAGCACCACAGGCGAATAACAATGCACACAATACATTGTCAACTGACGTTCGACAAGTCCTTCGCAATTTTTACATTTAGACTTGTCGAAGTAAAAAGAACACAGACGCGACAGTCATGGCACAGCACACGTACAAACGTTTTTTGAACTTGATTAAATCTTCGGTACGTTTTTTAGACAGGGATCATTAGATCAGCCGTTGTAATACTTTGTCCCATCATCTCAACAATCCACAAAATTTTTGTAAAAGCGCAACTTTGCCTATATTGCACTTGTGAAAGAACGTAGTAAAACACAACTTTAAATTTCATTTACTGACGATTGTAAAACTCATATGCAAGCGTTCTATAATCGTCAGCAAATTTAAAACTCTGTGTCCTTTTAATATTCGGTGTGTTGGCATGAGTTTTGTCATGAGGTCGACATGACGCGGTGGACACAAATTGTTATGGTGCATTACTCAACTATTCAATGTTTTTTACCCAAAAGGTTTTGAATGAACATAGTTAAAACAGACACTATGTCCCGCATTCAAAGCACGTAGAGTTTTAGGCCCATTTGTTACATGAAAACTTTGAGTCTTCCAGTAATCTGTATCCTGCAGATTGGACACTCGGTCAGACGACTTGAACATTCCTCACAGGCGCTGTGACCGCACGGCGCAAACGCGGTATTCTTCCGCTTGTTGGCGCAAATCTGGCACCTCTGCATCTCTCGGAGCTCGTCCAGCTGAGAACAAGACATGAAAAGCGTATAATATTGGGTCGCTGTAACATTGCCGAAGATAGCTTCATTTCAAACTCCGTGGTCTTGCATATTATTCATCAAATGTCGTATGGTGTGGGTCAAGATTTTTAGTGTACTATTTTATAGATTGCGTTTATTGCAAGGCCAAGGCGAATTGACGTACTTAATAACATCTACACACACTTGAAGAAAATACATGTTAGCCAACGTGTAATTCCCAGTGTTAAGCAAGTAAACCAGTACCTCAATCTTTAGTTTCTTGTTTTCCTCGNTTTTACATTGCAACCCCACGGAGTACCTCCAGAGGTTGCAGGATATTTACAACAGACAAAGCGGCGAGATTTCAGCTGATGCTCACAATTTCGTCGGTGTTTTTCCTTATTTTTCAGCTGTTGTTCCTTTCCTTGGTGCTCTACCCCCTTGTGCGGCATTACGGGTTCAAGAAACTCTCCAGTCGAGGACCAGGAAGCCTTCGGTTAAGGAGGCTTGTTTGCCGTCTTTGTATCAGCACCGGTGTGTGCGTGCTGTGCAACATCGTCGCCTCGCTGGTCATTTCCTTTGGACTTCAGACGTTCAGCGTCGCGTTTTGGCTCATTTGCTTCGGTGTCAATCTCCTTATCAGCGCAGTCGCCGTCCAATATTCGTACACGGATTTCTTGCACCGCCTGCTGCCGCCCTGCGTAGGCTCAGCGTTCGCGACCGACCCAAGCAACAGCGTTCGTTTCGCAAGCAGCGGTCGGCAGGAACACGCAGCAGCGAATGTTACTGCTGAGAAAGCTCCACAAGCGTCTGCGCAAAGCGCTGATATTGTGTAAAGCTGTAACGTGTTGAATAAAAGTACTTTTCAAAACTTGCCATCGTGCATGAATTCTTTGTTTTAATGTTTTGTGGAGGGCTTATTGCTGTCAATGTGACAACAACCACTCAAACATTTTTACCTGCTCGGCATTAATTACTTGTCGAACGGTTGAACAGCTAAAAATCCACAGGTAGCGGAAAATACTTTATGCACTTGCGACGAAAGTGTAGAGCATAAAGATAAACAATGATTGAGATGAAAAATTGAGGCACACCATTTGCGAAAAATACACGACTTATACTTACATAAGAGCACCACAGGCGAATAACAATGCACACAATACTTTGTCAACTAACGTTCGACAAGTCCTTCGCAATTTTTACATTTGGACGTCGAAGTAAAAAGAACACAGACGCGACAGTCATGGCACAGCATACGCACAAACGTTTTTTGAACTTGATTAAATCTTCGGTACGTTTTTTAGACAGGGATCATTAGATCAACCCTTGTAATACTTTGCCCCATCATCTCAACAATCCACAAAATTTTTGTAAAAGCGACTTTGCCTATATTGCACTTGTGAAAGAACGTAGTAAAACACAACTTTAAATTTCATTTACTGACGATTGTAAAACTCATATGCAAGCGTTCTATAATCGTCAGAAAATTTAAAACTCTGTGTCTTTTTAGTATTCGGTGTGTTGGCATGAGTTTTGTCATGAGGTCCACATGGCGCGGTGGACACAAATTGTTATGGTGCATTGCTCAACTATTCACTGTTTTTTACCCAAAAAGTTTTGAATGAACATAGTTAAAACAGACACTATGTCCCGCATTCAAAGCACGTAGAGTTTTAGGCCCATTTGTTACATGAAAACTTTGAGTCTTCCAGTAATCTGTATCCTGCAGATTGGACACTCGGTCAGACGACTTGAACATTCCTCACAGGCGCTGTGACCGCACGGCGCAAACGCGGTATTCTTCCGCTTGTTGGCGCAAATCTGGCACCTCTGCATCTCTCGGAGNGTTTTGAATGAACATAGTTAAAACAGACACTATGTCCCGCATTCAAAGCACGTAGAGTTTTAGGCCCATTTGTTACATGAAAACTTTGAGTCTTCCAGTAATCTGTATCCTGCAGATTGGACACTCGGTCAGACGACTTGAACATTCCTCACAGGCGCTGTGACCGCACGGCGCAAACGCGGTATTCTTCCGCTTGTTGGCGCAAATCTGGCACCTCTGCATCTCTCGGAGCTCGTCCAGCTGAGAACAAGACATGAAAAGCGTATAATATTGGGTCGCTGTAACATTGCCGAAGATAGCTTCATTTCAAACTCCGTGGTCTTGCATATTATTCATCAAATGTCGTATGGTGTGGGTCAAGATTTTTAGTGTACTATTTTATAGATTGCGTTTATTGCAAGGCCAAGGCGAATTGACGTACTTAATAACATCTACACACACTTGAAGAAAATACATGTTAGCCAACGTGTAATTCCCAGTGTTAAGCAAGTAAACCAGTACCTCAATCTTTAGTTTCTTGTTTTCCTCGTCAAGCGGCAGCACCTTTTCTTCGATGGCTACTTTACAGGCAAAGCATTTCTTCAAACGTACGCTACAAGCTGTTAAAGAGCAAAAATGTCAAATGCATTTTTCGCCTATTTTTGAACTTTTTGCACGTTTTTGACAACAATCAAACCAACTAAGTTAATGTTGTTGGTTAGTGGTTCTCGAACTTTGCGTCGTTTTTATTTTCCAAGGACATCGCACAATGAGTCTGTTTCTCAGCTTTTTGTTTTTGTATCAACAAGTTTAACTTTGATAATAAGCTTCTTAGAAAAAACTCTTATCAATGGTGCGTTGAATCTTCAATCAACTTTTCCAAAAAGTCAAAAAAGTTGGAGAAACACTGTTGTAGGTGAACTAACCTTGGCAGACTATCTGATGGCCGCACGGTCGAAAGGTGATGATAGCTTGCATCTCCTCGCACAACTGACATATATCATCAGCGTATGATGAAGTCGCCGCCTCTTCTGGTTTCTCCTCTTTTTCAGCATCTGCTTTTCCAGGCACATTAACGGGAGCAGTTTCTTCGGCCTGTGTTTCCTCTGCTTTAACCTCTGCTTCTTGTACGACTGCTTCTTCCTTATTACTTTCATCTGCATAGCAGTACAAACATCAAGTTAAAGCCTACGAATGTGCAATTTTGCTTTTGTTTTCAAACCTTCGACTTTGCCGATTAATATTTGATGAAACGACCACGTGGTTTGCTGAAGGTTAAGTCCCATCTCGACAAGGTCATACTCCACAAGAATGTCATTCCCGGCGCTAATGCGAGTCACCGTTCCTGGTTTGCCTATCAACTGTGATTAATTGCAAATACATTATTACAAACTACATGACAGATAGAATTAATCGTGCAGTTTTTTTGTACCTGGGTTGTTTCTACGTCCCACTCTCCATACGTTTCCATCATTCTCTGCAGCAAATCCTCGGGGAGGGCGATCATCACCCGGTCGCCGATTCTGAAATTCAAATTCCCGGCGGAATGGCTTGCCTCAAGGGCCGTGTCTATACTCGCGTCACCTGGGTGTTAAAGATAGACAAGCCATTCTACGGTTGGTACAAAAGGGGTCTCTTTGTACTGACCCTACCACTGCGAACCTATCAGCCATTACAGAAAAGTTTCTCATCTGTAAAAACCTTTCTCAGTGGGAATGATAACATAACCAGTCTATACCCTACTATAACACAAGACACTGACTTAAAGAGTGGCTTAATTGAAAATATTGAATAGGCACCGATAATACTAACAACGATTGTGACTTATACAAAAGTTGACTATGTACAAGCTCTCTGTGGTATTTTTAATTATACTGTAGTGCTTAGAGAAAAGCCAGTGTTTCAAACGATGGCATAAATATGATCCGTATAAAATCACAATCGCTGTTGCTATCATCGGTGCTAAAGAAATAGCGGTGTTTCAACTGATATAAATCACGTACCGCACATTGGTAGGTGATCCGGATAGTAATGACCCCCGTTCGCTGGGGTGAGGCATTTCAAGTTTACTTCACCGCCGAATCCCACTTGGCAGACTTCGGTCTTTCCATTCTCCCACTCAACAAGCACAGCTTCTCTGACAGTATCGCACATGAACATGCTGCAATACCACAATGTGGTTATGTGAAAACTTTCGCCCGACCAGTCGACACTTGATGTAAAGTTGTCGNTTCAACTGATATAAATCACGTACCGCACATTGGTAGGTGATCCGGATAGTAATGACCCCCGTTCGCTGGGGTGAGGCATTTCAAGTTTACTTCACCGCCGAATCCCACTTGGCAGACTTCGGTCTTTCCATTCTCCCACTCAACAAGCACAGCTTCTCTGACAGTATCGCACATGAACATGCTGCAATACCACAAAGTGGTTATGTGAAAACTTTCGCCCGACCAGTCGACACTTAAGGTGAAGCTGTCGAGAATTTTTTTATTACTTGGAAATGATAGTGCCCTCTTGATCTGGTTCCGTGGGATCTTCGTTTTCCCGCAGAACAACTTTTGCAGTGGGAAATAATCCGCGCATTTGAGCTCGTTTTGAGCCGCGCCTTGCCGGTACTGGTACTCTAAACATATAAACATCGCTTTCTTAGGTACACATTTCACGGCTTTAAACAGTCTCAACTAGAAGATGCCAGTAGTTGGTGTAAAACATTTTTTAAGGTTTCCTGATGACGACAGCGTTTGTCGAAACGTAGAAAATGTTACAGAGACTGGCTTGTATATTCTCATTAAGATCGCTTGTTTAATTCATTATTGGTCCTGATGTAAAATTAATATATTATAATACTTTCTGGCCACATGACCATTACTTTGATACAGTGGTTTTCAACCTCTTTTAAGTCACGACCAATAGGCCAGCAGTAATCCAATCTAATCGCCGGCCTTCTTTTCAAAAGATTGATTGCCACGCGGTTTATGAGTTTATGTGGCACTGATATCTTAACAGTGAGTTACAGTATAAATGACCTGATAAACTGGCTTTTTCCCACCCATATACCTTCAGAGCCATTTTGAAAACACAGCCGCTACTAAACTTTACGATAAGGTCGACAAAAAGCAAAAAAAAAAACTCTGGGGGTTTGGATTCCCCACGAAATCCAGTTTTTAAAGCCTAAGAGTTAGTTACCTTTCCGAGTCTTTGGTATCCTGACGCCAAAACTTGTGCTGAAGGTCGTGTTCATCGTTGAAGTAGCACGATGTGCACAAATCGTAATCCGCACAATCCTGACATTTCCATCGTGTTCCACGTATCCGTTCGTAATGTTGGGTGAGATCGGTGTAGCAGACGTCACACACAGCGAAATGGCGGCTCTTCGGAACTACCGAAGTGTAAACATAAAAAACATGGGTAAAACCCAAATGGCATCGATTGATCTCATCCCAAACCCAGACGGCCCTATACAGCCTGTTACTGATTTAAGGTCGTTGGTTAGAAGGTTTGGTGTTATTGCCTAATACCTTCTCTTTTTCTCAGCAAATACACATCTTTCCTAACCTGCTGTAGAAGTGTCGAGTATCAGCAAATCGAACGATCCGTATTGGCTTGAACGGTACGAATTCGTGTTGCCATTGTCCCAAATTACATTCACACACTTTCTGGACAAAAGATCTTCGCTGGCAGTGATCGTTCCCACGCCACCTTCCCCAGAATCCTGTAAGTAACCCAGTGTTATGTCTTTATCTCGTAATATCGGCTTTACCGCTAAACATTTGAAAACATCCACCTCGTCCCGATGACTCCAGGTTGGACCTCTAACGACGCGCGTTCCGACCGCTGGCTGACCTTAAATACACACTTACAGGTAAAATTGAGGTTTATTAGTTTGTGTTTTTGTTTAGTAAATATAACTAGAGAGGTGGCGTTCTCCATATTTTCATTTCACATACACTACCACCTCAAAATGATGTTCTCCACATATATCATTTTCTTTATTACATTGGATATATTTTCAATACCCACATTGGGTCCCTTAATTCCCTTGGCATTTTATAACATGATTCCCCCCCCCCCCCCCCCCCCCCCCCCCCCCACACACATGCAATTTCTGAATAGAAGTGATGTTTTTAGAACGTGATCAGTTTAAAAATCAGTTTTACAAATTTAAAAGTAAAGATTTCCATTTATAATTTAACTAAATAATTTTCTACATCATGTCAATTTCAATTTCGATGTCAAAAGCATGAACTAAACCCCACAGTTACACCAACCAATAGTTTGACCTGCAGTGACCTTTCCCCAGGCCGTAGTAAACTACAAACTCTAAACTACCCGTTTCAGCAATGCGCTACAAATCCAACAACAACATGGATCGTTTTTTGACCTACCAAATATAAGCTTACAT
>QXVZ01013635.1:0-40352 GCA_008931825.1 Phallusia fumigata | reverse complement strand
TAATTCCTGCGATGCATTTTCAGAAATGCAATTTTAGATTTTTTTAATTCCCGCGATGCACTTTTTTCAGAAATGTTGACAGTTCTTAGCAAACGTGATGCAAAATAAAAAAAGTTGCAAAAGAAGAAAAGCAAGAGTAAGATAGTCATGCGTATTCTCAGCCAAATTGTTTTGTTCACTGATTACTTCCATAGGAAAATACATGAAATAAAACAGGCGCGACAAAATTTTGCAGCCAAAAACCGTCCTGTACGTTGCGATGAAAGAAGACTAATGTCAAGATTATGCATATTTTAAACGTTTTAATTTCCACAAAGACTGACATTTGGAATGAGCATAAGACCGTAAGAAACGTAGTACATGTCACCTGTGAAGAATACAATTATTTCTACAAATCTACGAAGCTACGCTTATTGGGGCTCAGAATCATGCAATGGGTTCTACATTGAAGAAAACTCGTAAGACATGCTTAATTACCTCGTACTGGTGGATCATATGATCAGCCTGAATAACCGTATTAATCATTAAAAATTGGAACATTGATAACATATGTGCTAATGTCAACCAAGGACCCGATTTTTCGTTTTGAAATTTGACATGGAATTATTTTGATTTCTAAAGCAAGGGGTTTACAATTATTCCCTATGATCTCATATAATATAAGAATAAAGCATAATTAGTCAAATACTGTTAGATTTTCAACAGTTCTTTAAACTAAAAAGGTGGCGTTTTACTTTGGTTGCAACTCTACATACAAATACCTAAATTATTTCCCCATAGCTTTTACATTTACAATCAGTTTACTTTACATTCAATCACACGAACCGAGTATAAAGCAAATTATAAAAAGTTGAAAATTCGAAATATCAAAATATTGCCCTTAAACGTTAATATTAAAATAACAGTAAGGAAATTAAAAAGCATAGAAGCATTCAATTAGGAGTTTTACAAGATCGAATCCCACCTGATGTTGTTCAAGCAAGTCTCTAGCGTGTTCTGGGTTGCTGTCGGCTTCCAGTAATTGCAATTCAGCACTAGCACTTCCCAGTTTGCTTTGTACTCGACCCAAGCAGTCAGCATACCTCTGACGAGATTCTAACGCTTGTTCAAGATGTCCCTGATACAATAAAGAAACGTATAAACAAAAGTTAAAGCAAAATAAAATCTCAATTCACTTTCAAATCACCGAAAAAAGGGAAGGAGGTAAACTTATTTTTCAATAGCGTTTGAAATTATTTTGTAAAACCTAAATAATATAGACTTGTTCAGTTTATTAGTCTTTACGAAAACCTCTTTAGTTTTTGTAATGTGATGTGTTGTAAGGTGTGGAACTTGTTAAAGATGATGGTGGAAATTTTTTTGGAATAAACGTTGTGACGAAAAAACTTTAAAACCAGTTAGTCCATAAAATCATTAGCGTCTGCTACCACCTACCTCTTTGGTCTCAATTACAGTAGCGAGAGACGCCTTCAATTTTGTGAGCTCTTCAAGTTGATGTTTAACTGCTGTAGGAAGTTCTTCATCTTCCTCAAGGTGGCGCTCGACCTCTTTGTCGCCAAGGGCAACCAAGACCCGTAACTTTGATTCCACTTCTTCTTTGGTTATCTATAAACAGAACTGATGGTCATAACACTTTCCCATAACTATGAAACCTTGTAATTTGTAAAAAGAGTTATTGCTTACTTTATTGCACGGTCGTCAAAATAAGGCAGACAAAAGCTCTTGTTTTTACATGTACTTTTTATTTTGTTTGTATATATTTTTGCATGATACGTTTTATTAAGCCTAAAGTACGTTTATGAACGAGCTTCGTGTGAGCAACCAGCTAACACCGTTGTTGCACAGCGTTTTCAACTGGCAAATGCTCGTTTTACAAGTTTCTACGATGAACTGGATTTTTTATGGACGTTAAATTAGTCTAAAAGTAAGTGAGAACGGCGCCGTGATGCACTCTTGGTCCGAGTTGCGTAAGTACGCGAAGCTAAAAACAGGGTGAATTAATTTTAACCTGTAATTTCTTAATTTCTTCTTGAACACTCTGTGGGTCGAGTTTTAAGGGGGTCTCACACTCGAGGGCGCTCTGCGTTTCCTCCAACCATTGCACCCCCTTCTCAAGGTCGCCCTGGAAGTCGCGTCGTGACACTAACCTGCAAAATCGTTACTGTGTTTAAGCCCTTATATAAGGTTAAAACCAGAGGGCCAGTTATTACATTGCAATAAAAGTGAAAGTAAGATTTGTTGTGTATATATTGCCTGTATAAAATTCTGCACCTGGACATCGAGAGTAAACTTGCCTAGATGTAGCAAACGTTTAGGAACATTACAAAAAGGCGACATTGGCGCGTTGTGTAATTCTTTTGATGGTAAATATTCCAAACTCTTGTTTAAGGAAACTATTTTTCCTCATTTTCGCCTTTTTTTCTCGATCAGTTCTTAAAATAAGCATTAAAATACCTAACAACGTTTAAAATTTTGGGGCACTAACCGTTTCTCAAGGTCTCGCTGTCTTTCTCCCAAGTTGCCTTGCATGCGATGAAGAGCCTCCCGGAGAACGTCCACCTTGTCACGGATGAGGATCTTGTCCTGCTCGTCCATGTCCGCACACAATTGTTCGGCCAGTCCACTCACTGACCTCAACTCGATCTGACAGCTTGTCAGCATTGCTGCCATTTGCTATGAGATAAGACAGCAAGTATTTGATGAAGTTGGTCTTTTTTAAGTTTACCCAATTTAAATCTATTTTTTCTAAGCGCTAAAATTCTACAAGCAAAGTCACGATACCTGGGACATTGACAATTTGTGCTCGACTCTGCTTGGACTTCCGGTGTTCAGCTCTCTGTCGCAGTCAGATATTTGCTCTTCCAGTTCCATCATACGACGTTCAAATCGCTCCCTGCATAGCGCCATCTCGCGGAACCGGTCGATCCGCTGCGAGCTTTGTTGTGCCAATCGGTGATAGATTGCAGTAGCTGTAAAAACCAAATTAGATAATTTGGTTACATTATAAACACACTGCAAATGAGTAAAGAATGCAAAATGTAAATCGCAGCACTTGTATTGTCTGATCATGTCAATGTTATGGTAATGCAGCAAACGCATGCACATTTTATTAACTTTTAATCCCAACTTTGTGGAAGCCGATTTGTCTATTAAGCATCGGACATTTGGGACGTAAACAGAATTGTTATACCAGAAGCTAATTTCAGGTATAACGTAATTTTTTTACAAATTGATACGTTTCTACCTTTTAGAAGTTCCTCGGGTTGCCAGGGTTGTCCAGAACTTTTCAAACAGTCTCTCATTTTTTCGATTTTCTCCAGGCCGGGCTTGCGTTCAGCCAAGGAGTGTTGGATTTTCTAAAGTAAATTTATTAGTATTTGGCTTCTGTATCTTCCCCGTCAAATAACAGTCAACTACGAATTACAGCTAAATTACTTTATTATTTTTAAACAAAAAAATATAGGTATGGATGTGAACTGTCGTTGTTGTTAATCTTCGATAACCAAACTAATCCAACTATTCTGCAACCCTGCGTTTGACTTTTTAAAAAGATAACAGCTGACCTCAGCTTTGTGCAGCAACGTCCGAGCTTGCCCAGCCGTGTGTCCAGTCGGCATGTGATCAAGTTCACGAAGCATCGTCTGACCCACTCCCAGGTAATCCTCCAACTGCTCCAAGGAGTGGATGTACTCACGCCGAGATGACATCATATCTCGCATCTGGTCGCCTTTGTCCTCAGCAGATTTGCACACGCTAGAATTAACAGAAAAATCGATTGAAGTTTCAAAATAGGATTTTAAGTCCTTGAGGACATTACGTTATCATAACACAATGCGATAAAATACACATGCAAATGTCATAGGTAAGTCTGTGAAAATTAATGTATGCAACACGAACGGCTGTAAACCCTTTTCCGTCACTTTGCAGGAGCTTGAGAAAGGATATTAACGATATAAAATATACATACATTCAGTGAGGCAACATAAACATTTGAATAGCAACCCACTGCCCCAGGTGGTTATTGATAATGCTAGGACTGTTTGTTTTAAAAAACCGTTTGGTATGTAAACATTTGCCTACCACAAGAAACACAAACCTTTTCTAGGGGGTTAAAACGAAACATAAAACCATGTTGACCATCTTGTTTCTGCTGAATAAAATTGCAAAAAAACAAGGGCTTACTGTTCGAACTGGTCTTTGATGCTCTTCATTTTTTCAGTGAGCAACGATTGATCGACGTCGGACAATTGAGGCAGAATTTGTTTAGCTTTTTCGCAAATCTTCGACACTAAGTCGCGATACTTTACCGACTCACTGGTTATCGCCTAAAAACACACAATTTTCCGGTAAACTACCAACACATAAGTAATTCTTCATCAAAAGAAGTTTAGCGGTTTTTACAACTACTGAAATAGTCTGAGAAACAAATACGCTTGCGTTGAAATAAGACCCAAGTATTACCTCATATCTGCCTAAGTGAGTTTCTAGGTCTGGTAGTGATGCAGCAAGGTTGACTTCAGGGAACGTGACAATATCAGCTTCTTTCAGCCAACGGAGACATCTGTCTACATCAGCATGGAAAAGTTCGCGACTTGCCAGCAACTGCTGCAACTCGTCCAGGCGTTGGCGCCATAGAGCGTCCACTTCTTCATAACTGTCTTCCAATCCTAGCAGTGTGTAAATTAATGTTAAGGTAGTTATTTGCAAAATAAGAATATTACCGGTTTCACAATAATATGATTTTTAAAACATGAAGACTGAACATGCAATAAACATATCGACACAGAAAATATTCATGAAACATTTCCAAAGTTAAGCATACTTTTACTGTTCGAAAGTTTTTGACTAAATCAAGATTGGTTCAATAACTTAATTAAAGCAAAGAAATAAAAAACGGAAAAACACAGAAATTGCAATTTACACACAAAGCGATAACTCTCAAAACATGTTATAGAAGTTCTACGTGCAGACTACAAACCGTTGGACATCACGACACCATTTCTATGGATTCCACCACCAACACCACCACGTCACAGCACGTCTACGTCACAGCTGGTGACGTAAAAAATAATCGCAAATACCTGTTAACTTGCCTCGCACGCTTACGCTCTCTGGTTTTCCCTCGTAAATGATTTGAATTCCTGTGGCAATTACTTCATCCACAGTCACCTTGTGGCGAACGATCTCCTTGTGAAGAGCCTACGATGCATTTCGTGCATTAGAATTGAAAAACCATTTAAATGTCATAGATTTAAGTTGAAATATTTCCGTTTGAACCGGGGCAAATTCAATGTTGACGTTTTTTCGGCTTTATGTGCACTGATATCTGGTTGCAGAGTTTTGTCAATGGTGTCCTCTAAAGTGCACACAACCAATAAGTTCAGAACATTGCAGTGCGAAAGTATTAATTTTGGGTCATTAAAATCGCAGAAAAAAGGGCCTAAATCCAAGCGATTACCCTGTGTTCCTGTATAAGTTTCGCGACAGCGTCCGGGTGCAGGGGATAAGGTTTCCTCTTCTCAAGGTTCTCTTTTATGTGCTCCAGCCAAGCCAAAGCCTGCACAACATGAAGTCAATTTTAACCAAATATTTGCAACAGCAAAATAGGACAAAACATGTTTTTTCATAAGGTGTTCCCATGGCATTTCAGGATTTTAACAATCGTTACTACAATATAACTGGGATGAAGCAAGATGTGGGAGAACATGTTTAACTTTTGTCCCTTTAGGTTTGCACCTGTTGAGATGTGGCCCACAAGTCCTTCCTCCTGCCGATGGCATGATTTAAAGCGTTGGTTTTTTCGGTGGCCGCAGCCTGAGCCTTCCTGAAGAGTGCCTGTAGATCGGAGACGTCAACATGTAGCGCGTCACGCTCTGGTGCGCTCAGACTCAGTGGCAGAGTTTGGTGGCAGCTGCTCAGTTCACTGAACTCCTCCTTTTTCTGGTTTAATTCTTTGCAAAGCATCTGTACATTTCAACATTAAAATCGACTTAGCTGCCTGGTTAACACTCAAGTGTATATGACCCGTAAAACGGCACATAATAAATTATAAAATCCCGAGCTTCATCGTCACACAAGCACGTCTACAATTGCCCCACACAGCATGTTTCCTATTTATTTTTTACCTTTGTGGCCATGGGTTACGTAAGGTGAGTGGTAGAATAAGAACATAACCAAACAAACGTAAAATTGTTTACCGAACAACTTACGCTGTGCTTTTGTCGAGCCGCATTCAAGTCTTCAACGCTGAGTGTCATCGGTACAGGGTCAGTTACTTTATCAAGAAGTGCTCGAAGCCAAGATCGGGTCGCATCAAGCTGTCGGCGGTATTCCCGGTGCTCACATGCCGTGCTTTCCAACAGTTGCGCCCGGGATTGAAGCTTCTGTTCAGCCTCGATCCAGCGCTGGTTAAGGTGTCTATAAACAGTCGTACAATGGTTTTGCTGATATATGTTTCTAAATGTTTGTACTGAAAAAAACCTCATACCAATGCAATAAAAAGCCACTTGCATACCTGACTTTGTCTTCAACCATCTCTGCGTCGTGGACACTCATGCGCGGCGTAAGGTTATCCAAGCGTTGACTAAGTGCATCCAACATCTTTTTGCTGTCTTGCATCTCAAGCACCAGCGTCTGCATGTCCAACAATACTAAGAATCGACCTGACATTCTAGGAATTTAAACTTGACAGCAATAAATGTTTAAGTAAACTGCATTGTTCTAAAAAAACTAAAATACTGCAAACAGTTGCCTTTAAATGAAACTGCAGGGGTAGGGCAGCGCACTATACTATACTGTTTACTAAGTACAGTATATACTTACTTATACTAAAACCCCATTGTGGAATCTGTGTTATAACACAATTGCTAATTTCAGAGATACTTATCTCTTTTCACAATATAATCTCATAAAATCCAATAAGCAATTCACGGATAGCCAATAAGCAATTGGTATATCTAATAAAGTCTGCATATATCTTACAAACATCAAAAAATCAATTTACTTATTAACAACACATTTACATTCGATCAATTCTTCACGTCAGCAAACACGCAACGCAACATTGTGTGAACGCGGCAAGTTTGAACAGATGCACTCGAATATACAGAGGCAAGTGGGCACTTGAAACATACATTAAGAGATCACATTACTCACCTTTGCCCGCTCGAGTCGTATCGCTGTGCTATCCACAACATTGCGGAGTAAAAGATCAGCTTCAGACTGGTAGTGTTGAGCTAAAGACTCCACCTCGTTAAGGTAGCTACAAAATAATAGTTGGTATCAGCTTGAAAGATAAAATGCCACCAGCACCGCTCGTCAAGTGCAACAAAAAGCGAAAACCTCTCATATTTACAATAGTCATTTATGTGTGTTCAGGTTACACAGTCTGCATAAAATTTTTATGTAGGAATTACCATACATGTAGGTATGGTGACGAATAAAACGGCGTTTATCTCAGTTTATAAATTAGAAACTTGTTAACCTTGGCAAAAGTAACAGTGGTAATTGGGTTTGCAAGGGTAGCAACGTTCCAGTTAACATTTTTTATTGTGCAATGATAAACACATTATTCCTTTGTAGTATATTCCTTTGTGCATAATTCTTCCAAATATTTGCACCAAATATCAGTCCACGCTAAATAAATCTAAAAACTACTCACAAGTTAAAGTCCTGTGTTGCATTGAGGTTTCGTTCTTGTGATTGGTTGAGGTTGCTTGCAAGAGCGTAAAGACGTTCCCATTGTGCAACGAGGTCGTGAAATTCCGAGTCGTTCACTCCTGTGTGCAAATGAATGCTCACCAGACTAACAAACGAACAACGTTTGGCTCGACTCATTGTGACTACACATACGGTAGACAGCAACAATCTGTGCTTTGTAAAATAGCTCAAAGAAATTTCTCGCGAAATAAAATTACTTCAAGTGAACGTCATAACTTTTTGTATTGTTATTCCTCTATTTCAGAAGAGTATTTTCAAACTTCCGTTTTCAAAATAAACCTTGGATTTCTTGGAAATTTCAACCACTTCAATTCCCACTGACAAGTGTAAACAGGACGACAATTTAAAGCCACAACAAATATCTGATGCCCTGGATAACCACTACAACATAATAAACGCGATTCATTACTCTCCCGTACATAATAACATTGTTGGACGAACACAACAACGCTCCGTACATGGAGATCTACATATTAATATTGTGGGCACATGGTGTTTGTACCCCAACCACGTTTTGAATTCACACACGTGCAAAGTTAGCGGGATTTTGAAGGATTGTAACAAAGCAAATAGAGGCTTGGAAGGGACGTTTAAGTGTGGAAAACTCAAGGAGACGGCAGAGGTGAAATTTTAAATGTTTATGCGATATAACGGCTGGCTCAAATGTGGCCTATTATAAAGATTTACAAAGCCAATGCATCAAACACTTGTAAGAATAAAATAATTACCTACGTTTTTTTAGCAACATCGAAGACGGTAATTACTCCATGAAACAAATATGGTATTGTTTCTTTGGATTTTACCAACTTAATTCATTTAAATGCACACACTGCATGTTTTGATCGCTACATGGATAACCCACTGTGTTTCACTACACAACTTGACATAGTCATAACCATAACGATAAACAATGAAAAAGAGAATTGTTTAAACTTACTTTCTCCCAGCAATTGGCGATATTTATCGTCCAATAGGGCAAGCACCCCTTTCTTGTCGCTGACGTCATCGTACATTTTCTTACACTTGATGGCGTGCTCTTTGGCGGCCGATGACGTAGCTTCGGCCGGAGCATCCTCAAGTCGATGTAAGACTTTTTCAGTGTCCAAAAGCCATTGCTTTGCAAAGAGAAGTATATGTTAAATGGCTGTATACCCGCCCTAAATACATACCAAAACTTATTGAAATTAACCATTGTCGACGGAATGGTTTGTTACAAGGGTTTACACATGAATACAAATACCAACCTACATAAAGACGATCTTAGGGGTGCTCATGCANTGAATTCGAGCATACAACTCCTACAAATTGCAGAAGTTACGTTAAAACGATTCTCTTGCAGACTTCCGAGCTATTTCCAGCACAATTCTGGGATTTTTTCTCCACAGAAAGGTTTGGTGACAGAAATTATAGAGAATAATTTGCACTTTACCTGAAAATCGTCCTGCTGTGTTGAAGTTTGTTCGCTGATTTGCGGCTGATATTCGGCACCAATGGCCTGGATGAGTTTATTTGACTTTTCCGATATTTGTGAAAGTTGAACTTTCTTTGACTCGAATTCAACTAAGAGCTCATCAAGTTTCTCGCATCGCTCCTGATTAAATTAAAATTGGAAAAGTTACTTTCGAAGCCTAAAATGTCTTTTCTTCAGGTTAGGAAATCTGAACAATTTGGAAGAGTTTTTTTTCACATCTTAATTGGTTGCGAAACAACAACTTACATATAGGACACTGCATTGTTTCTATAACTTCAATAAAAAGCAGGATTGCAAACCCCAGAACAGTTTTTCAAAACTAAGTCAAAAAGCGATTTGAAATAAGGTTTTGACTTCAGCAGCCGAGAAGTATACTTTTTGCGTTCTGTCGCCGGTTTTTAAGTTTTTCTGTGTTTGCAGAATTATCACAAACGATCCACACTCTGCTTCGAAAAACGTAACGTCTCCAGTCATCACAATTTAAGTCAAAAATAAGTTTGAACCATTTAGACTCCAAATCTCTAACGCAGGCCCCTTTCTATCTACGTTAGGTATTTTAATCACCTTGTTAGATGACAACGTACCTCAGTTGTGTCCGGGTGTGCGGTTTCGGTCGACACATACACAGCAAAGCGGTCGGTAGCTGTTGTGAGCCACTGGTCGAACTCGTCACTCTGCTCCTGGTAATCAGCTTGAATCTGCACCGCACTCTGGTACGACCTCAAGCGACTCTTGCACTTCATCAACAGCGACTGGTAGCGGGAGCTCAACTGCGTCACCTGGCGGATAAAAANCCTCTATTTCAGAAGAGTATTTTCAAACTTCCGTTTTCAAAATAAACCTTGGATTTCTTGGAAATTTCAACCACTTCAATTCCCACTGACAAGTGTAAACAGGACTACAATTTAAAGCCACAACAAATATCTGATGCCCTGGATAACCACTACAACATAATAAACGCGATTCATTACTCTCCCGTACATAATAACATTGTTGGACGAACACAACAACGCTCCGTACATGGAGATCTACATATTAATATTGTGGGCACATGGTGTTTGTACCCCAACCACGTTTTGAATTCACACACGTGCAAAGTTAGCGGGATTTTGAAGGATTGTAACAAAGCAAATAGAGGCTTGGAAGGGACGTTTAAGTGTGGAAAACTCAAGGAGACGGCAGAGGTGAAATTTTAAATGTTTATGCGATATAACGGCTGGCTCAAATGTGGCCTATTATAAAGATTTACAAAGCCAATGCATCAAACACTTGTAAGAATAAAATAATTACCTACGTTTTTTTAGCAACATCGAAGACGGTAATTACTCCATGAAACAAATATGGTATTGTTTCTTTGGATTTTACCAACTTAATTCATTTAAATGCACACACTGCATGTTTTGATCGCTACATGGATAACCCACTGTGTTTCACTACACAACTTGACATAGTCATAACCATAACGATAAACAATGAAAAAGAGAATTGTTTAAACTTACTTTCTCCCAGCAATTGGCGATATTTATCGTCCAATAGGGCAAGCACCCCTTTCTTGTCGCTGACGTCATCGTACATTTTCTTACACTTGATGGCGTGCTCTTTGGCGGCCGATGACGTAGCTTCGGCCGGAGCATCCTCAAGTCGATGTAAGACTTTTTCAGTGTCCAAAAGCCATTGCTTTGCAAAGAGAAGTATATGTTAAATGGCTGTATACCCGCCCTAAATACATACCAAAACTTATTGAAATTAACCATTGTCGACGGAATGGTTTGTTACAAGGGTTTACACANGTGAGAGAAACCTGAACGAGATGTTGACTTTTCTCAACTTTATTTAGGCAAAATTACGTTGAGGCTCATGTTGTGCAGACGATAAAATAAGGCCATTTGTACCTTGGTTCGGACACGCCAACATAAATTGTCAAAATGGATACAAATATTGACAGTATCGCAGTAAAATAAGTAGAACGCCAATTGTACAAGAGTTAAGTTACAAAAAATGGTAAAGATGACACTTTACAACCTTATCATCAAGTGGCAACAATTAGTGACGGAGCGCTTTACGTTTGCGTACGTAAAAGTCTAAATTACAACAACAGAACGTTTTCGGTACCTCGTTGTCAGGACACTGTTCCATCGCGTTGAGCCAGTCTTGAAAGCCGGCGCATATTTTACCATATCGTTCCAATTCGTCGAGCAGCTTGCGCGTTTGACTGACAGTGTCCGTTAAAGACTTGCGGTAGTTGTTCCATTCCTCTCTTAGACTCTGCGGTAAAAGATATTTGCACAAGCAGTGAATGATGAAGTGCCCGGCCGTCAACGATATTTATAACGGATTTAGTTTCAAGACTTGTGCAAATAGAGTTTGAAGATTTATAGTCAAGAATGTAAACACAAGGGGCTTGGCAAGAAGCTTGGAAATCAGGAAACAACAAGTTGAATATGTTCTATAGCGGGGTATGCTCTAAAAATACTTATTTGCAAGGTAATAAATAAAACCTTCCCTAACTATAACTTTAGTCCATGCTTCAGTTAATTACACAAATACGAAACAAACTTAGTTTTTGTTGTAGTGGTTATAAAATTAGTACTGTGCCAAAACGCTGCTCAAAACTTCTCAATATTTGGCCACGGCTAATAATTTACTCGTCACTGATGCTAAAATATTGCCACTAACGGTCTCTACCTGTAGTTGCAGTTTGACCGTCTTGTCCGAGCTGCTCTTTTTGCCGGCATTAAACGCTTGTTTCAGTTTTTCTTCACCATCAGGTATTTCCTTCTCGAGTTGCTGCAGAGTCTGAAACGGAAAATTACCGGGAGTAGAAACAAACAGAAGCAAAATGATATCAATGCCTTAAACGAGCTTGAACCCAAGATATGCCGCGAGGCACACGAACCGCAGAGAGGAACCAAACTTGTTTGTGATACTATTTGTACGGTTAGGCACCCAGAACCTATCGCATCCGTTGGCGCTTTGTGTTGATTCATGTCCCCCTTACTACAAGATCGTGTTTAGCAACGCTATAAGTTGCAAATCGTATTTATGTTTTTACCGTACAAATGAAAAATGCATTAAACTAAATCTAACTTACCTCTTACTACCTAACATGTTTTAAAATAATTTGCTATGACCTACAGGGAAAACTATACCTCTAGGTTCTCATCAAGTTTTTCTTTGCCTCCAGTTTGATCTGAGAGACGGAATAATTCAACAGGTTTCCCGGAGAACCAATCAGTAAAGATGTGCAAAGCTTGATGGTAAGATTTCGCTGATTCCGCTGCACTTTCCACCTCATCAAGGAGTTCTGCAAAACCACAGAATAAAAGTGCAACAACCAGACCCGATTGTTACAAACATAGAAACTAAACATGTTTCCTTATGGTTCTTATAATAAATATACTAGTAGTTGTTAAGACCTACATGCTTTTAAGGATTTAGAAAGAACTCACACCATCATTATCAATACAACATCATTACTACTGATGTGTAAGTTATTGCCGAAATATTCGATTAACAAATCATGTCGCTATCACAACCATACGGACCAGCTTTTGTAAAAAATGTTTAAAAATTATGTAGACAGGACATTTTTTACCTTGTGCGGCATTTAGTGTTTCCTGATACAGGTCCCGAAGTTCAGCTGTGTCCACTCTGGTTCCCCCCGCATCCCCTGTGCTCTCCGCGATCTTGTTTGCACACATCTGAGCTTTTTCGATGACCGCCGATCGTTGTTTCACGTCACGGTAAAGCGCCTGGCACTTCTCAAGGTCAGCAAAGGTCGAATCCGGCGCCGCAGTCTGTTTTGAAACAATGGTTAGGGAGGGTTAAAACTTACTGAAACAAACGCATACTTGAACGCATTGTGAGGGCTAACTTATCTCAAAATTTTAACAAAGTTATACAACTGAAGAAAATAAAATATGGCATTCATTGTGCTGACACTACAATTTCTATGTCATTGGATGTCACTAAACCAAGTAATTGTATTTACATGTCAATGTCGATCTTTACATGTAATCATAGTTTCGAAATGTCATCTCTTGCGTAAGCTAGCCGGACTTAAAATTTCATGAAAAGGACAAACTGCTTTCGTTAGTCAGTTATTCTCGTTAAAACTGTACTGTACCTGATTGGCCCTGGCATCCCGTTCATTCTTAATACTCTCTTCAGCCTGTTCCAACCAGGATTGGGCGCTCTTTACCGATTCGTCGTATTCCTCCCACAATGCAATGCACGTCGCCAGCTTGCCCCTGAATCGTGTTTCACGGTTAAATATTATACCGGATTGATAATCAAAGGCTTACGCACCTCCACTGTTCAGCTTGGGAAGCGAATTTCACCCACAAGTCTTGAAGGGTCTGCATTTGACTTTCGATTGCATGGCGCCCCTTAGCGGCAGTTGACTCCAGGATTTTTTCACCCCGACCTATTGAAAAAATATAGCTCGAGTAAGCCAATTACCACACCAAAAACTAGATATTGAAAAATTTTTTAGCAAAACATGAATAATTGTCTACAAACAACAAGCCTACATTATGTAAAAACAGCAGGTAACCAATGTTTAACAGAATATAAGGCCAGTATACGCGACATTAAAGAACAATATTGGGCAATAATTTCAATAATCCCTTCGATACGGTAATATAAATATCGTGCAAATGAATAAATGTGTTATAATTATAAAGATATAAAATCAAACTTTCTCTAGGCTGGTTGGTTTTGGCATACGATTTCGCACGAACCCCTATTTGTATTTCGCTTGACCAAAGTAGACTTGCGACAGAGTAACTCACCCAGCATAACATTGGTTTTTATTTCGCCGTCCTGTCTCGATGCGAGCAACTGATCGAGCTTATTTAATCTCTGCTCCAACATAATCTTGCCACCAGCCAAGTTTGAATAAGACTCCAAACCGTGTCCGAAGTCGTTCAACCATTCCTGACATTCGGTGAATGCTGATTGGTAGGCTTGGTGCTCTGTCACGTGCTGTTCACTACGTTTTAATGCGTCCTACAAAAACACCGTTTATATCATAAATAGTTTAGTAAGATTTTGTTTGGCATTTTCACACTGGACATGGACACGGAAAATCTAGGACTGTGGAGTTAAACATAACTGTTGACACACCAACGTCCATAAGTTTTGCCATCATTAAATCTACAAACATTTCATGCAAAAGGTAAAAAACACTATTTGGGCTTATTTTCATCAAATGAACTACTTCTCGAAGTTACAAACCCTATTTGCTCACCAATGAAAAATTTATTACCGGTATTATAAGTAACAGAACTTCATTGCAACACAAAGTGTATCAATGACATTGTTGTTTCTGTGAGGTACGAGTGCAAGATAAAGAGTTATTAACTGCTGTTTGCCAACCGCTGTAATACCCAGGCCTATTACAGTGGACATGTGAGCCCAACGAACCACCCCAAAACAAGTTCATGCAGTCGAAAAGGCAATATTTGTTATAGATTGAGAAACTCAAAAACATAAAACGTGTTATCTCATCAAAAGCGGCCCACAGCAAATGGATGGTTGGCTTTACACATGACAGATGTCCCAAAGCTTAAAATAAAAAAACACCACAAAGTGTACAGAATTGCTCCATTAAAGATTTGTACTGACTTGAACTTGTTTGGTTATAGTGTGGTATCTTGTAAGCAGCTGGTTAAGTCTGGTTAATTCGAGAGAGGACCCAAGCTTCTGCGCTTTTCTCTTCATTCTTTCGTACTTGTACTGATGGTCCGCAATGTCTCCGGCAAGGGCCTGAAAACATATTATTGCTCAACAAGAAGAATTGTTAGTTTGGATCAGAACTGTTCAAAAGCAAGGTGAAAGCTTTGAATGTCAAGTCTTCTGCTCTTCTGTTTTTTTCTGTTTCAAACTAGACGAACTCTTGTTGTACCTGAAAGGCGTTATACTGCGACTTCTTCAGTCCAATTGTTGCTTTTAAACCCGATTCAGCTTCGAATTTGGCTTCAACCTCCTGCAACCACTCAGTGATCTCGTTTACGTTTGAATCAAATTCCTTCAGCTGTTCCACGTGATTTCGCACTCCCTGCTCCCGATCCTAGATCGCAATAAATATGTTATTTTAATTGTAAAAAAAACATACGCCATGAGGGACAATAAGCAGTGTGCTAATAGTCTATTTTTAAATGCTTGTTTTAAAAATTTAAATTGCAGTTTAATGATTTTTTCTTGTATGATTTGTTTATAATTTGTCATTAAAAATGACACAAAAATCTCTAACAATAAATCTTGAGACATCTCTTGAGACAGGTGGATTGTTTTTAAACCTGGTGAGAAAACCATTTGACGAATAATATGTCAGTACGAAACCTATTGTATGTAATCTTCCTTAATACTAAAGTTTTGGCATGGAAGATTTGAAGTAAGGTATAGACTGTAGTGTGAACAGACCTGCAGAGTATTTAAAAAATTCCGCCAATTGTCTCTGCATAGTTTGCTTTGTTGTCGGACGGTAACCGATATCTCTGTTCCAACAACAGCAAGAAGGCATTCGCTGGTATTAACCACTGCGTTCAGTTTGGTTTGACCTGGCTCGACGCCGCTGAGAAGGGCCTGTGCAAAAACACAAAAGTTACATTTTTAACGGATCACAATCAACGCCGCACAAACTGTGGCAGTAGTATTGCTTAGACTTTAAGTTAGGAGTGGCAACTGAAAAATTAACACGAAATGTTGACAACGGCATTATACAGTGGACATTTATTACAAAGCACCGGTCGCGGACATTGTCTGTTTTCCTAAACTTGCTAAAAAGCCAATGTTTTTGTAACCAAAAATATGTTTTACAACTTTCACCAGCCGAAAGGGTGGAGTTTTCTTCAGTTCGCATCAGCAAGCTTGAACTAGGTCATACCTCCTATTCTACCCACCTGCAAATGTTGCAGTCTCTCCTGCGCCACCTCTCGGTCGCCTGAAATCTCCCCATATTTGTGAACTGCGTCTTTTTTCGACTTGATCCAGATATCGAATTCGCGAACTGAATTTTGGAATGTCTCGTTCAACGCTCGTTCACAATTTACGCGGCATTTCTCAGTCTTTAAGCGATATCCGTCGTACCTTATAAAATTTAACATTTTTTTAACAACCAAAACAAAATAGTTGTATAAATCATATTTTCCGCTCTAGTTTTAAAACACGTATAAAAAATACAGGCAAAAACATTGAGATTCCAAATATTGAGGGTTTGTTTTGAATCATAGAGAAAAAAAAATGCCAAGTGATGAAATGGATGTTATTTAAGTAAACTTCTATGATTTCTCAAAAGTAAAAATACAAATGACTGCAGCGAACCTCTGAAGAGCCGAGGTGACATTTTTTGACAGCTGGTCGATTTCCGGTCCCTGATAAGTCCGACACATCGTGTTCAGTCGTGCCTTGAGTGTATCTACCGATTCCTGGAGTTCGTTCAGTGATTGGCTGATCACCTGCACGTGATTAATAAAATTGTGTTCAAATTACCAAAAAGACGCCACAACATCAAGGAAACTAATGACTACTAACACGTAACAATCCTTAAGATTGCGGTTTTCGACGAGTTAATGTAATCAAATCAATTATTGATTAAATAAAGTGCACAACCAATAATCCGTACCAGATTAAAATTAATACCCTTGTATTGTTTCTATCGCCCGATTTCTGAATCACCAAAAAACTCACTTTGCACTGTTTAAGAGTTGCAGTCGTGTTTTGTGGTTGCTGTATTCCATCAACCTCGTCAGTGGAAGAATTAGCATCCACCAGCTGATCGACATCAAGGTCATCCAAGCGTGTCCGAAACCGTTCAAGCGCATCGGCAAGCGCAGTTCTCTCGATCTCGAAGCTCTCTTCGTATTTCGTGACTTGCGAAAGGCGGGATTCGAGCGATATTTCTGTCTCAATCAAGGTTCTATCCCAAGACCTCCATTCTTCTTTTAAACTGTAAAATAATAAACAGCAACATTACTTTTCCGAGTTATAACGTCATTATGTAACATTATAACATAGTATTATGAGGCTATAAAATTTAGCCGTTGTGTAAACACAAGTTATTGGTAGAAATTACCGCTGTAAACAAAAAAATATTTCACAATTGTGAACTGCGACTTACCTTTCAATTTCCGTTCTAATGACATCACGTCCAGATTCGGCGGTCTCGGCGATCACATGATTACCAATTTCGATTGCAATGTCGAGCTTCTGACGTCCATACGTTCGCGTCGCCTTTAAACTCTGCACAGAAAGTAACTCATAAACAAAATAAAAGACGGACTTTGGTGTAGAGTGTTTAAAAATAGTTTTTATTCATTTTCCATACATTAAGTTTAGTCATAACAAAATGTACCTGAACTTTTTGAAGTTTCTTTTGAATAGAATCCTTATCAGTGCCAGTGACGTCAGACCAGCGGTCAAGCTCCTCCTTGGCTGAGTTTGACCAGTCAACGAAATCACGTGACGCGTCGTAGTAGCTGGCGTGCTCTTCGACGCACTGGGTCAGATGAACGACACGCTCCGCTGCGTTTTCCCGTACACGCTTGTAACGCTCCTCAATAACCTGTGACCGAGTTGTGTAAAAATTTAACTAAACTTGTTTTTGTGTTGTTTACATGTGTGACATGAGACGTTACCTGGAAGTTCTCGTCTTGGTTAAGTCGTCCTGCTTTACTACGTAAAGATTTAATCGTCTCCTCATTCGACGTCACGTCAGCCTCAATCAATCTAAAGTTTTGATGCTTATTCGTAAATATGGTGCCCTTGCTAACCATTCGGTTAATATGTAATTTAAGCTCATACTTGTATTTCTCTAGTTGAGCTTCCTTGTCTTTGAGGTCAGCGGCTAGGGCGGGGCGTCCTGCAAACACTGCGTCGTTCTCGTCCAACCAGGCAACAAGATCGTCACGTGATTGAGTGTATTGTATCCAGTCAGTAAGCCGTTGGGTCAGCTTACTTTTACTTTCAATCAGGTTGTCGCTGTGTTCGTCGTAACTCGCTTTAAGTTCCATAAGTTCACTACAATGCAAAAGTCAACCATTTTACAATGTTGGAAAACCGGTGACATTTGCTTTCCAGTGCGATATAGGTGAAAAGACTGTTTGTACAGGCAGGAAGCTAACTAGGGAAAAGAAAACTATCCCGCAATACGCTTTTCAAACAGTGCTTTTGAAACGTTGAGCGTTACATCAACGAGGTTGCACGTTTTGCATACGTATACGTGTTGATCGACAAGTATAGGAAAACATATTACTCATGGATTTTGTGTTTTCCGTCGATGGTTGAAGATTGTGAAGCACGTTCGCCCTTCCCGACAGCCACGTTCAATTTCACTTCGCCTTCTTGCTGCGAAGACAGCAGCGCTTGGACTTCCAGCAATCTGCCCAGCGTTCAATGAAACAAACGTGTTATCCTGTGTAGTAACTCGGTTAATTTAATTAAAAGAAAACTTCTATAGACCAGATATCCAGTTAGGTCTGCAAGATAAACGGCCCCTATACTTGCTACAGTAAACTTTCAGCTGTTTTGTTGTCTTTGTAGCATAAATATACCACCTTGCTTCGAGTTCGTTTTTGTCCACTGCCTGCTGCGTAGCCTCGACGCAGCCTTCTAACTTGGTCATTGCTGATTGGATCCAAATCTTGCTGGCTGCTAACGCTTCTTCATACTGACGTTGATCGGAAACACTTTGATCGCAAATTCGCAGACGCTCCTAAAATAACACTTGTTTTACAAAAAACACCACTAATTCAATGCAAGGCATTGCCGCATATTCTTCACTTCGGGCAGCAAAACTTACTTTAGCCTTTCGGCATAGACCGTGATACATTGTAATCAGTTGCTGAGCCTTGCGGGCGCTGCCAGCTTGCGAAGAATCTCCTTCGACAAGCTCGTGAGCCTGCTGCATCAGATTCTCAACCTGCTTGCTCTTGCCGTTCAACTCCTTGTTCAAAGCCTGATGAGAAAGAATCGTGAGATTAACAAATCTAGTGCAAGAATATGTAAAATGTCAAGATTCTAACATTTTGCTTATCTGGGATAAGAAGTTTTTTGTCGTTCTCATAATGGTTAAATTAGTAGTTAGTGTTTCGAAAAATCATTTACTAAACTTCGCATTTAACTCTACATTTTAGCATGTATTTGTATCTGTATTATTATAATACCTGTATCGTTTCCAGCTGTTCAATCTTTTCATCTAAGTTATCTTTCGGTTCTTCCTCTTCACGTAGCGATCTTTCGATGATCTTCAATGACTTTGCAAGTTCCTTGCGATTGTCCTCGAGTGACCTCAGCACAGCAAGAGACGACTCCAGGTTCGATCGTTGCTCCTGTCAGTTACATTTAGATTCATCCGCGAGTTTAAGCCACAAACATTTTTTACAAGCGCTACACAACTATTCGGAAGACAAATCAAAGGAGCGTTAGCAGAGCAGGGTATGATAAATCTGAGGAGTTGTTACCTGAACTTGGGCGAGGAAGTCGTGCCATTCGTCCTTCACGTTCTGCATTTGCTGTTGAATTGAGTCAGAACTTGCGCGGGAGAGTTGGGCATCACAGCAAGTTTCACCGCTGGTCTGCATTTTGTTTACACGGTTCTCACCATCTTCGATTTTTGCAACGAAGTTTTGTAGTTTCTGAAAACGAGGTACACAAAAAATATCTTAAACTTGATTTTTTGCGCTTCGTCAAGTAACTAATAAATGTTACCGCTACTAACCGGGTAAAAATACAAGTTTACTTGATGGAATTTAAAATTGATGCATACACCACAACTACATATTACAAGCGTTTTTAGGCCCTGCAAAAGTGATTGTGGTTTTTGACAAGACTAACTATTTTTACCTCCAGTTTCTCCTCCAAAGCCGGGACGTCGCCGGACGTGTCTGCGCATGCGCCAACTGCCTCCTTTGCCGAGCGAAACCAAGTATAGAAATCTTTTACGGCATTATTAAAGTCGTCATCCAAACTTCCCTCGAGGTTGTCCATGACTACAAAACAGCCATACTGTTAAGTAACAGTTACTGGACACATTCCGATGCCGGCAGAAATAATTCCCCAGAACAAGGTGATACGAATAAAAACAACTACAGTAAAACTAATACATGTTGTTTTAGTTTTACGGAAATAAGTAGGTAGATGAGTTGCAAAAGTAACGGAGTATGTTAGATAGTCGGAGAGATCCCGCACCTTTTGTCAGTAACTTGCTGATCTCGTCGTATTTTGTGGTGAGACCAGACACTTTTTCTTGCACCGCTGCCAGCTCCGGGGTCTGGAACTTTCTACACAGGCTGTTGAAATGTTCTTTCGTCGATTCCACGTTATCGCGTTGACCAAGTACCTCTGAGTTTATTTCCTGCATAAACGAACGAATCAAAGTTTTTGATCTACACATAAAATATTGTGGCAATCAATGTCAATCTCTTTCAATGATTGTTAGAAGCCCAAAGCAATGCCGTAAAAACACCTACCCTGCACTTTGTCAGATGTTCAGGTCGGGGATTCCGTATCATGCAGTTTAGTGATTGTTCCTTGTGGTCCAACCACTCGCACAGTTCGTCCACATAATCCACGAGCATTTTCTTTTGTGTCGTGAAATCTTCCAGTCGAGTTTGGGCCTGGTAAAAGAAGTTCGCGTAGTTAGTATACAAGTCGCGGNATTAAAACAACCACCACGGTAAAAAAAGCCTTAAAAAAGTTTTAGACACCATAAAAACATCCTGTGCGGCTGTAAAATAAATTCATGATTTTAAACGCTGTAAATCCCATATCGCTGATAATACTGCTGGTTGTTCCTAAGACACAATTTGTCCCTCTATCGTACGCCGTATTCAACTAACCTACGTTGGTCTTCCATCAAACGTTTTGTTGTTATACAATAATTATATGACGTATGGCATTAAAAGAACGTTTAAAATTTGAAATTAACCCACCTGTCCACAAGTTCTTCCAACTGGGTGTGAATCGTTGATGCTTCTGATACAAGCTGCTTCTTGGCTTCAGCCGCCGCAAGTTTGCCTTTTTTAGTTAAATCATCCATTACCGGTTGCTTTTCATCGAGCTCTCTCTTCAGGCTCTGTAATAATCACATATCTTATAACACTCTTCTAACTGTGCGACTTACTCAGGCAGAAAATTCCTTGGATAGTCCATAAATTATGCATTTAAAGCTAGAAGTCTGTCACACACTGCTAAGAAAAGACAAACTCTCCGTACAAAATTTTAGCACTTTAGCTGACAACATGCACGCACATATGAAGAAGCCTGTGGGAAAGTGACATGGCAAATTTTGTAGGCTGGTAAAAGGAAAAACGTACATACAGATAAAAACTAAGCCAAGCCGGCTACTTTCAGCCAATAACTTTGTAACTAACCTCAAGTTTGTTAACGTGTCTTTTAACTTCCTCGGCATTAAAATGTCTTGGCGCTTCAGCAGCTGACGACAGGACTTCAGCGTTGTTCAGTGTGCGCTCAACCGCAACGCGCACGTGATCGTAGTCTCGAAGCAGGCTGGCAAGTTTCTTAAGTTGCTCACCACGGTCGACAATCAAACTCTTGGTATCTTCCCAGGTCATTTCCACTAGTTTCAAGTGTTCTTTAAAGCAAATACGTTAATAACAATCGCTAAAAAATAAAATGAGGCAAAACAAAGTCAATAAGATGACTTATTACCTTGTACGACATGATCTTGACTGGGGTCAGTTTCGCCCAATTGCTTGCCTTTGCCTTGCAATCCACTAAGCTCGTATTTCTTGAGGTCAAGTTCTTCCTGCGATATTCATAAAAATACAGCGTAAAGCGTGCGCGTTTTAACCTTTTAAGTGCATGTATGTTACATGCTAAATGCTGCAAACTGGCCTATTAAAAAATGAAATGTTCAAATCTACACTTTCACAATGACATTAGACTGTATGCTGGTTGTTTATTGAAGTAAACTTGCCTCCAGCTTTTCGTAAAGTTTTACATATTCCTGAATGTTCTCATTGCTAAGAGAATCAATTCGGATGTCAATTTCTGCTCTTTCTTCCAAGTCTTCTAGAGCTTTCAGAAGTTTTTCTTTCCTGCTTACAACATAATAAAGAAGTGATTACAGATATGACGTGGTAAACGTAAATGTAGTCGTATTTATCGATTTTGAGGTTTAAATCAAAAACCTTTTATAACGAGGAAAAGCATTTCTAAAAACGTATACTGTAGTTCTTTTATACTTACTCTTGACTTTAAGCCAACACTATTATTTAAAAATAATTTAAAACATATGCTATTAGGAGACAAAAAATGTTTTGCAGTGATTTCACTTGTCGAAATCGACAAAGGAAAATAAAGTACCGACCTGTCCAGAAATCCTTGCCAAATGCCATCAACTTCATCAAAATGCTCCTGCTTGATTGAAANATTAAAACAACCACCAAGGTAAAAAAAAGCCTTAAAAAGTTTTAGACACCATAAAAAAATTCTGTGCGGCTGTAAAATAAATTCATGATTTTAAACGCTGTAAATCCCATATCGCTGATAATGGTGCAGGTTGTTCCTAAGCCACAATTTGTCCCTCTATCGTACGCCGTATTCAACTAACCTATGTTGGTCTTCCATCAAATGTTTTGTTGTTATACAATAATTATATGACGTATGGCATTAAAAAAACGTTTAAAATTTGAAATTAACCCACCTGTCCACAAGATCTTCCAACTGGGTGTGAATCGTTGATGCTTCTGATACAAGCTGCTTCTTGGCTTCAGCCGCCGCAAGTTTGCCTTTTTTAGTTAAATCATCCATTACCGGTTGCTTTTCATCGAGCTCTCTCTTCAGGCTCTGTAATAATCACATATCTTATAACACTCTTCAAACTGTGCGACTTACTCAGGCAGAAAATTCCTTAGATAGTTCATAAATTATGCATTTAAAGCTAGAAGTCTGTCACACACTGCTAAGAAAAGACAAACTCTCCGTACAAAATTTTAGCACTTCAGCTGACAGCATGCACGCACATATGAAGAAGCCTGTCGGAAAAGTGACATGGCAAATTGTAGGCTGGTAAAAGCAAAAACGTACATACAGATAAAAACTAAGCCAAGCCGGGTATATATTCAGCCAATAACTTTGTAACTAACCTCAAGTTTGTTAACGTGTCTTTTAACTTCCTCGGCATTAAAATGTCTTGGAGCTTCGGCAGCTGACGACAGGACTTCAGCGTTGTTCAGTGTGCGCTCAACCGCAACGCGCACGTGATCGTAGTCTCGAAGCAGGCTAGCAAGTTTCTTAAGTTGCTCACCACGGTCGACAATCAAACTCTTGGTATCTTCCCAGGTCATTTCCACTAGTTTCAAGTGTTCTTTAAAACAAATACGTTGATAACAATCGCTAAAAAATAAAATGAGGCAAAACAAAGTCAATAAGATGACTTATTACCTTGTACGACATGATCTTGACTGGGGTCAGTTTCGCCCAATTGCTTGCCTTTGCCTTGCAATCCACTAAGCTCGTATTTCTTGAGGTCAAGTTCCTCCTGCGATATTCATAAAAATACAGCGTAAAGCGTGCGCGTTTTAACCTTTTAAGTGCATGTATGTTACATGCTTAACGCTGCAAACTGGCCTATTAAAAAAATGAAATGTGCAAATCTACAACCTCACAATGACATTAGACTGTATGCTGATTGTTTATTGAAGTAAACTTGCCTCCAGCTTTTCGTAAAGTTTTACATATTCTTGAATGTTCTCATTGCTAAGGGAATCAATTCGGATGTCAATTTCTGCTCTTTCTTCCAAGTCTTCTAGAGCTTTCAGAAGTTTTTCTTTCCTGCTCACAACATAATAAAGAAGTGATTACAGATATGACGTGGTAAACGTAAATGTAGTCGTATTTATCGATTTTGAGGTTTAAATCAAAAATCTTTTACAACGAGGAAAAGCATTTCTAAAAAACGTATACTGTAGTTCTTTTACACTTGTTCTTGACTATAAGCCAGCACTATCATATAAAAATAATTTAAAGCATATGTTATTAGCAGACAAAATATTTACAGTGATTTCACTTGTCGAAATCGACAGAGCAAAATGAAGCACCAACCTGTCCAGAAATCCTTGCCAAATGCCATCCACTTCATCAAAATGCTCCTGCTTGATTGAAATCTCAGCTCGAAGCTTCTCGAAGCGAGCCTGCAGTCTGTTCAAGTAACCCCGCACTGTGGTTCTCCTTCGTGTATTCACGCTGTCCAGGGTGGTAAGCTGAGCTTGCTGCAGAACCGGATCCAGCCCTGAACCGCTTCTGCAGAAATCAAAATCAACAAATCGATGTTAAACTGCTACCTTCAATGTGGATTTTGTTTAGCATATGCAGGGATATAATTAACACAATGTAAAAATATACGAAAGAAGATATTTTTGAACGCTTAGAGAGGCAAAAATGCGATAGGCGAGAGTTGTTAGGTCAGCACGTTAAATGCAACACCAACCACAAGAGAATCACATTAGTGGAAAATTCAAGGTTTTGTGTGTATTTTTTGTACTGTAAAAATAGAATCCTGTTTACTATTTCATTCTGACCTGGAACATTCGCTCATGAACTTTCCTAGTTGATTCAGCTCTTTCTGCCAACGAATCAGCTCGTCGGTTGAGATCACGTTGCTGGTCACGTGGCCCTCAAGTCGCTCGAGCGTGACGAGGACAGTTTGAGCAGTCGAGTGAAACTGTGATAACCGGTCAAGCGCGTCCTCCCGTGACGATACCATCTCGCACACACGACCGAGAAACTTAGTGCATTCCGTGTATCTGACAAATCAAATTGACAGTAAAAAACGGGTCACTTTTACAAACTTTTGCATGTATCAAAGCAGACAACATTTATGAGGTCATCAGCCAAAGTTTTGCGAAACACTGGACCAAGTTGGCAAAAGAATCGACCCAGGACTTTACCTAAACGCGAAAACCGGCAAAAGAAGTTTATAAACGCAAATCGACACTTAAGGCATCATATAACGCACATCTCAGTTTTTGTAAATTTACCTGTTTGGATGTCATACTTACAACCAAGCTTGATAACTTTTTATCGTTAATGTGCAGTGCCGATTTTTATTCTACAAACCGCATCGAAGTTTAATTTGGGTAAATCTGAAGTCAATCAGAACCTACACGGGTGTCACGATATTTAACTGTAAGCATGTGTTCTAAACGGGTCGAATTCATCGTACAAACAGCAAACATATAGTAACCTTGCGTTGAGCGTTTTTCTCTCGTTGGGATCGCACATGGTCCTAAGGTCGTCCAGATGAGACGCAAGAGATTGGTAGTCCTCCTGGTGGTTTTCAATCTCGTGCCGCTGTGCCTGAAAACACTTCTTTAATTACAAAACACATTGGTTTACAATTTTTGACGCAACAACTAGCAGGCCATGCATGCAACACAATCAACCACATCACAATGCACATTCACCAGGGTCTGTCGAGTACAATACTAAATCCTGTTCATTCAAAACAAAAGCTGTTCAAAGTGTCCTTGCGCCGCGACATGTTCTCCCTGTTGGAGGCATGCACAAATACAACGGTGTATCGAATTTCATCAAACGTGCCAAAAAACTGCACGCTAGGGAGTGCGGCTTACTTCCTTATCACATTTGAAAGTGCAAAATTCCATTTTTGCAGAAACATAGCAAGCTACTAAAAAGGTCTTGCAATTTAGTCAAGAAAAAATACTTTTTTCAAAGAATGAGATTCTGCTCTTGCCTATTTGTATTTTCGCGAAATGGGTGTGACATAACTATAGGGTTTAAAAGCAGCCAGAAGCACAATAAGCCCTCATCAGAGCACCTAAGCTATACAACTAAAAGATGCAGCTCATGCCGATTTGTGTAAAAATGTCAATTTGTTTGTGTAAAATTATAGTTGATACAACGTCAAGAAATGACCTTGTACTAGATTTGACCACAAACTTGACCAAACACTTTGACGAGAAAAAGAGAGCGCGAATTTACAAAACCAGTTTGAACAAGAAGTGATGAAAAAGGCGCGAAGAGCCAGACGGACTGAAGGAATGGAGTTTCTGCACTTGAATGCAGACTCTCTGGGCTTGTTTTAGAGTTATAATATTTGTAAAAATCTTTGTATTTATGATTTTAGACAAACAAAAAAGCAAGTCTGCTGTACAGACACTGACTAGAAAACGTGCACTTATTTTGCGTGAACATGTATTGGAAGGGTTTTTTGCTATTTTTTCTTTTACGGACGCTGCATTGTAATGCAGTACCTCCAGATGAAACGGAAAATAAAGGACTTGAATATTCGGGAGAAAATTCAAACACAACTTTTCAAGTATTGGGGGATTTCAAAGAGTCTGACGCAAATGCACGAGAACTGCAATCTTCAACAATTTCAACGAAATTCACCACGCCAGCTACTGGCCAAGAAATTGTGACCTATGTTACAGGTAGCCTTGTTATTACTTAAGTCCGAGAAATTAATCCTCCGCTTTAAACGAATGGATTTTGTCATAATAAACCGCCATTCGGTGAATGGTTACTTCTGCAGTTTTTACAACAAAATTAACAAATATGCCTAGCGTAGATAAAAACGTAAGATTTAGGTGATTTAGTAGCCAATGATTTCCTTTTCTTCATTTTTACTTTTTATTTACGCCTTCTTTAAAAGTAGCCTATGTAACAAATATACATTTACGTTGTCATAAATCGATTCGCGACTTTTAGTGAGATTTGTCGGAGTGTTTTGTCTTCAGCATCTTGATCTACCAGAGGGCATTGCTAAAACTTTTACGTTTTTGTTCTTATTTTACATTTGAAAGAACAAAAAACATCGACCGCAATGATTAAAAGCACACAACTACAAACAACCAAGAAATATGCTTCAACCGAAAATATCACAGTGGTTGGTGGTCCTGTCACCCATCAGGTATTTTGTGATAACACAAATGCAGATGAAAGTGTCATTTAAAATAAAAACAATACTATATAAGGGGAACCGGCTTTTGGGCAGTGGTTGAGCTAGCTGTTTGAAAGCCGTTATAAAAAAGCAAATTTAATGGTACACGTTCTAACCACCAAGCATCAAGCACAAACGAGAGCTGTGAAAAATGTTGATTGCTTCCTCAGGAAAACCCGAAACTTCCAGCCGCCGCACTAAACTTCACCATCGCTACACAATCCTCCTTACGCTGGTGTGAAATGTCTTTTTTCGAGTAAATCTAATGTGGCCAATCATTTCACAGCTTTTAACTGTTCAAAATTCCACAAATATTTAGGGCCTACATTAAACGTCCTGATACTTCTAAAAAGTTACCAAAACACTTGCCGAAAACATGTACTATTGTAGTAAAACTTTTAGGAAAAAACTTTTATGGTTTCATTTATGTCAAAATTTTAAGGTCCAAAATTTATAAGAGATAAAATTTAATTTATATGTAGGCAAACAAATCAAGAGGAAGTGATGCAGTACCAAGTTCATCAACGACTTTTGAGGTACAAACCGAAAGTCAATTTCGAACGACAGTCGGGACACAAACAAAATATGTCGACTTAACGAGTACAACACAGGTATACGCCAAATCTAACTAAGGCAATTAAAACAGGTATTTTGAGTTTTTATTTGTAACAGTACTTGCGTTCTACTGTTGTTTAACACGTCGCTTTATTGACCTTTGCGATAATTTGGTGAGCAAAATGTAAAAACGTTTGTTGGCGCATTGGCAAGCATGTCTTTTAGCCAATATTTGCATATATTTTAAAACTTTATGCAGTAGAGTTGACTTTTTGTAGCATGCTCGCTAAACTCTCATTGGTTCTTCATGCAAACAGGTCTGTTTCTGCCACAAAATTTTTAATGATTTTTACATCTTACTGGTTTATGTGTGCAGTGTATTCCGCAGTTTTGTGCTAGATTGCATTAGATCACGTGTTTTAGGAGATTCATCAAAACGCAAAATTAGAATGTTTCTGTCGGTAGAACGTGCCATTGGGCGACACCCGCTATAGGGTAGGAAACTAGTTACTGGCTTCCCTTTCGAAACTGTCGTAATAAATTGACACGTCCTGTTCCAGCAGGGAATTCTCTGTAAATCATGGGTGAACTGTTATAAGACAATGATTATATATTCCTTTGCAAGTGGATTTTAGGAAATCGATTAGCATACAATATTTATCAGATTTTGATCAGGTGGCCGCGACGTCATATGACACTGAAAAAAACCTTAATACTTCTTTCAATGAGAAATCGAGGAGTACATTTGTATCACTTATATAGACAACTTTGTACTGATAATGTCTAAGCTATAGAAAGGAACTGGATTTAAACATTGCTAACGTTTCGGGGACTTTGTATGTATTCTCTTGAATGCCTTCGTTAATTGTAAATGTAGCCAGAATCGCCCTAAAGCCGTTCAAAGCCGTGTGTAACGTTACCCCACTGCATTTGTTAACAGAGAAACTTTACAACCGCACAGGATGCACCTGGTGAGTCAAGATCCAAAAATAATTCTGTTACCCTTACCACAACAACATTGGGAACCCTGACAATGACAAACCAGACCGTGAATCGTAAAGGACCTCTGGTAAGGTGCTAGAGTGTGTTGAGAAAATTAACAGTTGTCTGTAAACAATTCACCATGAGTCAAAAAACAAACAAAGCGCACTTAAACTCAGATTTGCTTATAATAATTATTTTAGGCCAAAACGCGTTTGCTTCCAGTGGATTTGTAATTCCAGTAAAAGAATGGTTACACAACTAAGTCGGACTTTAAAATGAAAGACGAATAAAAACGATTCTAAAAATGCCAGTGGCAGTCAATATGGAAGTGGTGTGGCACAGGCTAGCACGTGAATTTGAGAAGGCTCTTTTCCTGTTGAGGCGCACTGGAAGGCAAATTGCGTATTGAATGACGTTTAGCGAGAAACTCAAAGGAAATGGCGCGGCGGTAAAATTCAACCAACGCTAGTGAAATACGTTGTAACCTTTTAAAACTTATTTATAAACAAGTAGCCAATTTGTATCCTTGCGTGGCTTAAAAAGTTTCTTGCATTGAAAAATATAATACCTTTAAAATGCGTTTTCATTTAGTCTTTAAAAATAAAA
The DNA here is from genome assembly GCA_008931825.1 of Phallusia fumigata. Classification (NCBI taxonomy): domain Eukaryota; kingdom Metazoa; phylum Chordata; class Ascidiacea; order Phlebobranchia; family Ascidiidae; genus Phallusia; species Phallusia fumigata. The sequence goes on along the minus strand of QXVZ01013635.1, from coordinate 11,088 downwards.
AGTTTTATCTATGCGTCGTTGCTTTTTGGGCAGGCTGGATATTTCTGTCATTCTGTTAACTTTCTGACTTGTGAAACGTCAGCCAAATGAAAATGCACAGCTCTCTGCTGCCACCAACTGTCAAATATGATTCACCGCAGTGGTGACCTTACAATGTTGCCTAAAAACAGAAAACTGAGAAATGTTTCATGTCTCTGTATGTAGAACCGTTAATACACATAACCAAAACGGTGCATGGCCTAGACCCTTATATACTATATTGACATGTTCTACTGTTTTAGGGGTCATGGACATTGGTAATTGTCATCACTGTGTTGGTAGTTTTATTCATAGTGGTCATTGCTTTCATCGTCACACGTCGACAACAGTAAGTGTTATAGTTTAAATTTACGGCTGTATAGTGTTTGACTTAAATTTGTTTATACAGGTTGTGTCCGGCAAGAGAACTGCACGTCATTTAGTATAGTCGACCTTTTATGTGCCACAGTGAGCTTCTTCGTGGGCCGGTTTCTCCATGATAATTTTGAAAATTGACACGATCCAGCAGGCAATTTTGCGTAACTGATGGGTAAACTGATATAGGGCAACAATTTTACTCTCCCTTGTTTACCTTTTTGTACATAGTGTCAGGGCGTTGATGTAATTTTAAACTGTCCCTGTCTAGTTAATGTTATTTGTGTATTTTTGTGAGAAGAAAAAAGCGTTCTCTGAAATGTTTGTTTCAGAGGGACATAATACTGTGGTACAATATATAAAAAAGATCTAAGTGCTACAGGATTTATAAAAAAATATAATGTTAGGTATTTGTGCCGTACATGTTTGCCAATTTAGTTAAAATCGCAGTACAGTTACAAACGTAAGAGGTTTTTCAACAATTCCCGGAAGCTTAATTCGTCATCTTGGCATTTTAAACTACTTGACCACGAAACAATCAGGAAAAAGAACGACCCGAAACTCGCCGAGAATACCAGACAGGAAAAACTACAGCTATAATTAGCCAAATAAAATTCCCGGCGTTACTGAAGTTTATAGAATGTGTTTTGAAATAAATCTGACAAGTTGGTTTATGCTTTGTGTGATGTTTACAAGAATATCTACGAAAAACTGACAAGGCATTGCAAGCCATGCTGTTTCAACTCAAACGCACATATTTACAACTGGAGTAATATGTCATTATCTTCAATCAAAGGTCGCTAGCATTCCGCCAGAGCTGCAAAACAAAACCCAATTCTACACACAACAGATATCAAGTATCTCAAACTACATAATAGCCAACAAGTCAAAACAACCCTGGAGTATTTCATAGCCCAGTGATTGGCAATACACCTTCCTGAACAAGCCTCAAACGTAATTCCAAACAAATATCGGACTTTGGAAGTAAGGTTTCAAATTTCCCAGGTCTGTAGCGTCGGTAAAGCTTGTGAAAGCGCAAATGTGGTTGAAACAACTGGGATTTGTGTTAATCAATGCTGAGTAAATTACCAATTGCTAACTTTTCTGGAATCTAGGTTGTGTTGCTGTTGGTCGTTTACCACAGCACGGTGAAAAGGCTTGTGTTAAGAAATAAATGCTATAGTTAAGGTCTGTTTCGCAGGATTGTTTCAAAACATGAAGCGTTAAAAAAAAAAAAAAAAACGAAGAACCATTTAACGTAAACCAGACAAATGCTAAACAGAGTACATCGTAGATTGCTGTGGACCCTTTGGGCAAGGTGCTGTCATGGACATAGGCCTTAAACTTGTAGCTCCAAGCGACCGTGTGTGCATCGTAATGCACGCGTCGCAGATGCATAAAAAAATTTCTGTTTGTACGTTCAGAATGCTGATATCAGTTCCAACTCCAAGTAGCAATGTACGTGGAAACAATTCAAAAGTCGTTCGCAGGAGACGTTTAAAGGTCTGTGGGAATGTGACTTACAAGATCACTGGAAGCGTTTCCTTATCGAAATGGTTGATAAGCTTTGCTGAAGGCAACCCAACTCTTGTTGAGCGTACCAAATTCACATCGAGCGTGGGCAAGAGAGCAAATAGTTACCTTGTCCTAGCACTGTTTATATCCGTCGAACAAGACTAGGTCCTGCAAAAGACTTGGCGTTTTGTGTATCAACGGGTTGGGTTGAGACCTGGTTAGCTTTAAAGCAAGGATTTCGGCAGGGTTAGTGACACAGAGCCAACAGAGCATACGAGTTCATACTTAAGGAGACATGGCTTGCAATGCAAGGAAAATCGTATTTGACGCTTCCAAACACCTTGNTGTTTCAAAACATGAATCGTTATAAAAAAAACGAAGAACCATTTAACGTAAACTGGTCGAATTCTAAACAGAGTACATCGTAGATTGCTGTAAACCCTTGGGGCAAGGTGCTGTCATGGACATAGGCCTTAAACTTGCAGCTCCAAGCGACCGTGTGTGCATCGTAATGCACGCGTCGCAGATGCATAAAAAAAAATTCTGTTTGTACGTTCAGAATGCTGATATCAGTTCCAACTCCAAGTAGCAATGTACGTGGAAACAATTCAAAAGTCGTTCGCAGGAGACGTTTAAAGGTCTGTGGGAATGTGACTTACAAGATCACTGGAAGCGTTTCCTTATCGAAATGGTTGATAAGCTTTGCTGAAGCAACCCAACCCTTGTAAAGCGTACCAAATTCACATCGAGCGTGGGCAAGAGAGCAAATAGTTACCCTGTCCTAGCACTGTTTATATCTGTCGAACAAGACTAGGTCCTGCAAAAGGCGTTTTGTGTATCAACGGGTTGGGTTGAGACCTGGGTTGCTTTAAAGCAAGGATTTCGGCAGGGTTAATGACACAGAGCCAACAAAGCATACGAGTTCATACTTAAGGAGACATGACTTGCAATGCAAGAAAAATCGTATTTGACGCTTCCAAACACCTTGTAAAGATGTAACCGTAACAAAACATCGTCGGACAAATTGGTACATGGTTTCAATTGGTCAGTTTTCTGGCTTTAAGCGTTGTGCTTTTTTATTATCTTGATTTTTTTTTATTAAACCGAAATTTTCAGGCAAACCAAAATATCACTTCAGTAACAAAGATCGTTCCTAGTTTGTGCTGAGGTTAGTGGCGTCGAAAGCTTGGTTAGCAAGTAATTTGCCTCCTTAAAATGTGGTCGGAATTAATTATGCAGCCAGGGCCTTTAGTGTCAGCAAAGTTTTTTTTATTTTGCAACCAACATTCTTCACTGATATCTTAAATACAGATTCTGAGTAAACCAGTTAGACACAAGATGCCCAAAATAAACCTTTCGGGACTTGTCTGGTTGGCTGCTGTTGTGTGGAGTGTAACACCTGGTCTTGCTGCTGGAAAAGGTTAGTTGATCTTATAAACTCTCGGATAATTCATTTATTCGTAATCAGAGGAGGCGAGGTGGATATTAAAAAATTATGTTTTATCTAACTCTTACATTGCATTTGAGAAAAAAATAGGTTTTTGTATGTCAGTTTTTCATGTTATTGTTTTAGAAACGTGCACCAAGAGCGGCATTCAGTGTGTTTTTCCTTTCACATACGACTCCAAGCAGCATAACAGCTGTATTCCTGGTACCTTAGGCAAGTGGTGTGGAATTAAAGCAAACATTACTACAAACACTGAGAATGTTGACTGGTCATACTGTGAAGATTGCCCTAAATCCCCACAAATCGGTGAGCGTCACTTTTAATCAACTTCAAATTTTTACAGTTTACGCAACAATCTTTTTTATTCAGAGTGTACTACTGATGGTTATCAGTGTGCCTGGCCATACATAGACGAGCACGGGCACAAGCACACAAGTTGTTTATATTACAAAGGATGGCTTTCGCGATACTATTGGTGTCCAATTATACACGGATACTCTGGCGGTCCCGAACTTGGTCGATGCGCCGAAACATGCCCCAATGAAACCAAAATATATACCACAACCCCAATTCCTACTGAGGTCTTTACGGTAAACTCGGCGTTGGTCGCAACTTCCAGAATATCAACTACTATTACGCAAGAGGACATTTCTACAAACAAAGTTATCGAAAAAACTAGCAAGGTAATAAAGAGCAGCACGACATCACTCGTCACATCTCCAACCATCGTGATGTCATCACAAACAGATCAAAATCTTACCGCAGAACCAACAACCGCTTTCCCAAAACTTGATGAAGCGGAAAGGAACCCAACTTCCAGCAAGCCAACAATATTTGCAGCAACTAAAAGTCTACAGTCGGCAACGACTCAAGTCGATTCAGAATCTTCGTCCATGGACGGAACCAGCTCGAGATATATCACAACTTTTTTGGAACGTTTGCAAACCTCAGCTCGACTTACAACACAAAGTTAGTGCAAAATCTGTTAGTAGAAATCAGTATTCAACAGATTTTTTAATCACGTTACAACTGTTGTTTTCTCAATTAGGGTCAGCTACTTCTATTCGAAGCTCGACCGCGACACCTAGCGACAACAGCATGGTGTGGATTATCGGTGGCATGTCTGCGGGAATACTGCTACTTTTTGTGTTTATAATTTATTGCTGCTGTAAAAGGCAAGTAATATTTTAAACGTAAAACTAAAATTTGGGATAATAATTCTCGAAAATCCGCAATTGAATCAAATCAAACATAAAATCAACAGCTAGGACCCAGTTGTGGTCAAGCAATAGAAACTGACACACTTGATTGCAACATAATGTTTTTGGACCCAGTAACGCACAATCAAATCGTGACGAAGAAAGTCAGGCGAATGAAATCATCGGCGAAACTGCGATACCTTTGATGACACAAAACGCCTCGAACTTGGTAAGCCAGGAATACAAGCTGTAGGTGCAGCCACACGGCCAAACAGGTGATTTTTTCTACCTGAAAGTTTTTTTCAGAGGGCGGAAACATCACCAGCCAACGAAAAGACCAGAGAAGAAAGCAGTGAAGACTCCGCGCCTGACTCAGGCGTGGACGAAGTTACTCAAGCGTCGCATTGAGAAGAAGTTTAGGTGCCTTTACTCGCGATAAGACCAACACATTTTATTGGCATTGGAATGAATGCAATTAGTTTTGTGAATGGTTTGGGTTTTAGTTTGGCAGGTGCTGAATTTTTTGTAAATATTGTTACAAACCGAAACATCTTGCCATATTTTTACATGTCAACAGTCCGTCAAACCTAAACCTGTAATCACAACACACCAGTATAATCAGTGTGCGACTGTCAACAATAACTATTGATTGTTTACCGACACTAATCACCAAAGCAAAGAAAAAACAGAAAGTGGGTACTTTTTAAATTGAATGTTTGCACATATTCATTTTGTTTAAATTGGAACTATGGTGCTTATAGCAGGCAGAGGGGTAATCGATGATTGTCATGACTCCATTTTTATCGCTTGTATTTTTATTCTCTTCGTGAATTTTAAAGAAAACGAATAACGTTGCCTTATCTAGCACATTGTTTCGGTGTACAGCAAATAGGTAGGAGCAAAAACATATTTTTAGACAACAGTTGTTTAGTTAATTTTTACGTGAGGTGTTTTACAATTTAAAAAAATCTCACATGTAGTTTGTCCGAACTTGCATGTGGCCCAAACTAGCTAGATAAGTATAAACGACGCAGAATGTACCGGACGTGACGCGACAAGAGGAAGTCAGCGATAGGAAAGCACGCTGTTGTAACGCCATCCATGTGACCCTTAATAGCACCGGCATTTGTTGACACGAAGTAACCTAACCGCTGAAGCNACGACGCAGAATGTACAGGACGTGACGCGACAAGAGGAAGTCAGCGATAGGAAAGCACGCTGTAGTAACGCCATCCATGTGACCCTTAATAGCACCGGCATTTATTGACACGAAGTAACCTAACCGCTGAAGCGTGACCGAACCGTTGCCGGCAAGTGGCTATAGTATTTTTACTTCACTCATTTTAGTTTTGGCGCTGTTCAAACAGCTCGCCGGTCTGTGTGTGAACAGTGTAGTGGGGCGTTTGAAAGGGTACAGAGCATGTACGGTAAAGTGATTGTGTGAAAACAGAAATAGCTACTAGCTGATCGAAGGGCGCATAGCTTTCCTTAATATTTCTGGCACAACTGCGAGTTGAAAGCAGCGTTTCCTGAAAAACAAGTTGGTGTTGAAACTTTATGGTAATATTATCTTTTTAATGGGCAAATTGTTGGTTACACTCATGTTATGTACAGTTGTACGGTACCGGTCGTGGTCTGACAGAACTGTTTCCTTATTGTTAACCATATGCCTTGCTTCGTCAGGCAGATGTGCATTTAAGCTTACAATAACAGAGAACAGTCTGCTTAACGTTTAGAGTTTGGTTTTGGGAAGAGTTTTTAGTTTATTGCGTTTTCAAACAGTGAACAGCCGACACAAAAAATGATCTAGAGTTACCCTGGCAGGTGGCATCATTCGTACGTAACAATAGGTTACAAAATAGGTAACAATAGGTTACAACATAATAAAGATTGTTATTTGGTATACCTACAGGTTGTTTCTGGTGGTCTGAAATTTGCAACACAAACGTCACTAACTATGTTAACGTCGTTCATGATATGCTTTTTGATTGGCGTGACCGCCTCAGCATCCTTGAATAGTAAGTTAACCTGATTTTTCCTCGCGTAAAATCGTACGATGCTGGGCTGAATCATAAATTATGCAATTCACCTTTAGAACGGTGGTTTAAGACTCTGACGTAAGTGCAGTTCCCGCTTATCCATGTATGACCAAATAGCACGTACGTTTAAGGCGTAAGATACTAAAGAAAAATATTTTTGCTTTTACAGAAACATGTACCAGGAGCGGCATTCAGTGTGTTTTTCCCTTCACATACGCCTCCAAGCAGTACAACAGCTGTATTGCTGGTACCTTAGGCAAGTGGTGCGGAATTAAACCAAACATTACTACAAGCACTGAGAATGTTAACTGGTCATACTGTGAAGATTGCCCTAAATCCCCACAAATCGGTGAGCGCCACTTTTTATCAACTCCAAATTTTTACTGTCTGCGCAACAATCTTTTTTATTCAGAGTGTACTACTGATGGTTATCAGTGTGCCTGGCCATACATAGACGAGCACGGGCACAACCACACAAGTTGTTTATATTACAAAGGATGGCTTTCGCGATACTACTGGTGTCCAGTTATACACGGATACTCCGGCGGTCCCGAACATGGTCGATGCGCCGAAACTTGCCCCAATGAAACCAAAATATATACCACAACCCCAGTCCCAACCACCAGTCCTGCTCTGGTTTCGACGAAAAACCCAAAGATTTTTGCTACAACCACAACATATACTGCCAGTACACACGAAGACCATACCACGAACCAACAAATTGATAAGACAGCCGAGACAACTAAGGCAACTGAGGTTTCTGGAACACAATCAACGCCTAAGAGTACACAAGAACCGTTATCTTCGAAGCGAACGACAAAACAACCTATCACAAGCATGTTACCGACACCAAGCAGCGAAAGTAAAACGTCCCAAGCTGGTAAGAGACGATTTTGTTTTTACGCCAACTGGTATGCAAATGCAATATCAGCTTTTCTTTGCGAAGTGGGGGCTAAATGCCATCTGTTGCTATTTCGATTTTAAGGGATTTGCGCTTGTTTTGAAATCATACTTGTGTAAACAACATTTTTGCAAACACAGACGACAGGAGTACCAGCAGAGGCGCAAACGTCACTGGCTATCAGGAAGGACGAAACGAACCTGGCAGCATCGCAACCCAAAGCACGACATACGCACCCAACCACTCAAAAAAACACCAGACACAAATCAATGGTAAGTCTCTTCACTAGGCAGCTGCCACACAGAAGTGCGTGCTGCAATTGTATGTTTNAAGCGAACGACAAAACAACCTATCACAAGCATGTTACTGACACCAAGCAGCGAAAGTAAAACGTCCCAAGCTGGTAAGAGACGATTTTGTTTTTACGCCAACTGGTATGCAAATGCAATATCAGCTTTTCTTTGCGAAGTGGGGGCTAAATGCCATCTGCTGCTATTTCGATTTTAAGGGATTTGCGCTTGTTTTGAAATCATACTTGTGTAAACAACATTTTTGCAAACACAGACGACAGGAGTACCAGCAGAGGCGCAAACGTCACTGGCTATCAGGAAGGACGAAACGAACCTGGCAGCATCGCAACCCAAAGCACGACATACGCACCCAACCACTCAAAAAAACACCAGACACAAATCAATGGTAAGTCTCTTCACTAGGCAGCTGCCACACAGAAGTGAGTGCTGCAATTGTATGTTTCTTTTTTCTGTTTAATATTTATTTCTAGATTCAACGCAAGCAACTATCCCAGCAGGAAGCAACGCAACTACACTTATACTGACGTTGATGTTGGTTTTTGCGATGGCTATACTCATTGCTGTTGGCGTTTTGTGCATAAGGTTAGTGACATGTAAAGTTTCGAGTAAAACATAATTATGGCCCCTCCTTGAAGGACACATATTGTTTCGTATACATTTTAAATAGAGTGATAGTTAATGTGAAATGGCATTATGGTGAAAGCTTAGTTATAAATGGAAAAAATGGGATTTTTTAAACACTTGCATTTGTTTTGTTTTTTTGGGGGGGGGTGTTGCACACAAGTAACTGAAGTTTGTTGTTATAACTTGAAAGGAAGCGCCGAAATACAAAAGCCACCGATGAACAACAAAAGGAAGCCAAGTTTTACGCCGGTAACAAGGATTTTGAAATGCCCCTTGCGGAGAAAAAGCAGTCGAGCGGGGAAATGAAAGTAAGCACAACGACCTATGAATGCAACGATCATCTTTTAGCATTTTGAAACTGTCGCTGTACCTTCTATTTGACTAGAATACTTTTTGCTCCAGTGCTTCTAAGAGCGTCTAGGTTTGACGCCCAAGGCGGATCAGATAGATNATCTGGTAACTACGTTTTGGCGTTGTTGATTATTTACAGCTTACGCACCTTGTTCTTTAACTATAATAGGGCTGAAGCTTGCAGCACACTCAAATCAGTCTGTGTATTTCTTAATGCGAGTAAAAAAATCGATTTCGCCAAAGAAATGGCATCATCAGTTCTTATTCAAATAGAATCCGCACTAATGCACCTTTGCTAGTTCTTTAACTTTGTAGGCCAATTGTTCAAAAACTTGTAAAAGAATAGCCTGTTACTATTTTTAACTGCAGATTGCAGCAACACATGTACAGAATCAAGTGAAGACGAAAACAACATACTAACTACAATACTAATTGGAGTCGTCGCTATCATACTATCACTGATTAGCGTAATAGGATCACTTGTTGCAACAAAACGTCATGGGTTAGAAATATCAATGCTAAAATAAGGTCGTTTGTATCATTTAATAACGCCAAAATGCTTCAGTTGCAGAAAATCTGGAATCATTTCGGACGACGTTATGCCTGCGGTTCGACTAAGCGAACTGGGAACGGCAAACGCAATGTACGAATCTGTAGATTTGGCAGCCAATGGTGACGACAATGCAAGCGACACTACCAATAAAGACAACGAACCGTCACCGCCTAAAGTTGCAAAGAAGAAGCTTAGCAAATCGAGCATAGCATTGTCTAACGACAAGGCCGGATATGCAGCTATGAAGCCTAGTCCAGGGCAAAAGAGCTTGGTCAAAAAGAAAATAAGTAATTCTACCAAAAGGGAGAATAACTACGAAGCCAAACCTACAAATCGGTTGCTGGATATAAAACTTGAAGAAACCAACTTGTACGACACCATACCGAATCAAAAACCCAATGTAAGGTTCGTAGACAGCGGCGCATACGACTCGCTTCGTAAACCTGCCCACAGAGGATTTAATTCCGATCAGGAATCGACGTACGAGGTGCTGCAGACTCAAACGACAAACGACACAAAACTGGAGAAAGCAAATGATGAAACTGGGGCATCAAGTATGTACGACTCACCAAAATCTCAAGTTTTAAAAACCGAAAAACAAATACCGAAAATGCAGTATGACGTTCCAAAGCTTAAAGTCAGCAAGCCAGGCAGTAAGAAAGCCCTGCCTCCTTTGAAAATATCCCATCCAGATGAAGCGAGCCCATCCAAGAGCAAACGTGACCCACCAATGACACCCAACGTTCTATACGATAGTAACATCACGGATAGGCCAATGACTCCGAACATTTTGTACGACACAACAACTTCATTTCCCACTCCAATGACCCCGAACATCCTCTATGATACAGGACCATCGTTCACCACACCTCCAATGACCCCAAACGTTTTGTACGAGGCAATGGCCAGTAAAAGTGATCAGCAATTTGGGTTAGAGATAACACAGGAAGTCCCGCCATTGGATTCAACAACTTCTGAAGCCCAGGAGGCACGCCGATTTGAGAAGAGACGCCAAACCATCGCCGAATACGAGGAATGCAAACCAATAGGACAGTAGAATTCCGAAACGTGATTTATTTAAAAAGACAATCAAAAGAACTTTCATGTATCCATTTGATTTTAGAGTATCTTTACAACATGATGGTCAAGTTTATTTACATTACAATAAACATTGGAGCAGGTTACTCTTTCACCGCTGGTAGAATAAACAATTACAGCAGTTCATTCTTTTGTCACGAGTGCAATGGAAAACACCTGCGAACAACAGTCATATCCTGTGTACGTCAATTATCCTACACATACAAAATTGTTTACCATGCACTGTTCAAAACAACTCGACCCACTTCACCAAACAAAATGCATTCTCAAAATAAAGTTGCAATAATATTGGTGTTGAAAATAACTTGATGTCGTAGTCGCCTGTGAATGTTTACAAACAAAGTTTATCAATATAGCAGGAAGTGATGACCTTCCGTTAACCCTTATGAAAAAAATACAATTCTAAGTTTAAGGCAGGCTGTGGGCCACGTGCAGTAGTTTCTGTACCGCGCAGTCATGTGCAATTTATTAATTTATTGTAAATATAGCGTGCAAGCGTGTTTACTGTACGTCATCTACTGGATCACGTTCGCATGTTTGACGAAAGTATTCTGTCATCTTGCTGGAAGTCACGTACCCTTAACCGTTTTCAACAATCTATCAGGTTCACTTTCTAGCTCGTAAACCAACTTTTAGGTTTCGCAAACATTAGCGACA
>QXVZ01013634.1:0-28155 GCA_008931825.1 Phallusia fumigata | reverse complement strand
CTCTAAAGCAGTGGCTTCTCAACCTTTTTTCTTGTCGGTATCATCAACAAGTTTTCACAACCCCCTCAGTAATTTCCTAAAAGTAATTATTGTTCTCAAGTTCTAAAACAAACAATTTGTTTGAATGTTATAGACATAATGCAGCATCTATTAACTTGGTCCAATGAATCAGCATTCTTGTACTCCCCTGGAAACATATCGTAGCCCTGGTGAAGAACCCCGCGCCAAAGGTTCTTTCGTCTCTATTGAGGCAATTCTACAAAGCCTTTGTTAAAACAAAGAACTCTGTTGAGCAGGTAATCCGCATGCGCACCTCGAGGTTGGTTTTGATGGGCGCTTGCAGACTTTTTGAATTTTTAACATTTTTGCATACCAGTTGGCAACGCTGTGTGCAACAGGTGACTCATTACCACCTTGTGAATCAGCTATTCACCCAGTCAACTGAAAACAAAGCAATGGGCAAATTGATTACCGTCGTCTATCATGCGTGGTGCGATCATTATCCTATTTCCCATATCCACACTCTCTCCATTTGAATGTGTTGATCGCACCGACCTGTAACAACAACGCGTTAAGATAGAAGTTTCTAGAATGATCAAGGAAATAACAAACATAGGACTGCTTGCAAGCGGTCGTCTAACGCTTGTTTCTACGTGGTCTGTGCTATAGACGTCTCTAAAGCGTTTTTTGGCTTATGTTGTAGCGTAGGTAGATATGTCGCTTAACGCCTATTGTGATTCTAATCTGAACCTGATTTTAAGATTATACATTTCTAAAATAACTGGATTATTTTCCTGAAAACCCCTCCCTAAGAATGCAAAGTTGTGTAATGAAAACCGGCTTTAGGACAGATTATTGTTATGACTGGTGAAACCAATTTATTCTGACTAGATCAGTATATAGTGAATACATTTTATTACAAACGTTCCCCTCACTATGCACTGATAATGACAAAAAAAATTCTTGGAGTAGCTTTGTTGCAATATGGCGTCGATATTACTGTTCCGCACTGCTTTACCAGATTACTCCGTCAAAAATAAATATGAACAACAACTGAAAATACCCACTAGGTATAACATACAAGGTCCGTCTTAACAAAAAAGTTTTAGCAACCTCTGGACTTGTCAATCAATTTTCTGGCATTTACCAGCTTAATTGTTTACCTAACACCAATGCAGTAATTATTTCTATGAGTCGCAGGGTTGCTAGGCATTTTTGCTCTCAACCCAAGCTTGTTTGGGGATTTACGCATGTCTGCGCATGATGCTGCACACGCTCGCCCGGTTCAAGTTTCTGGCTAACGGAGCGGACAAACAGAATGAGCAACAACAGCAGAGACTAACAGGAAACGGTTGCTGCTTCAGTGGGCTGCAAACAGGCTGCTAAATTATATCTCTACCAGCCACACGCGCTCTGCATAACAGGTTCCTTGGTCAGAGAGACACTGAATCTGCCCACTTTGGTGCCGGATTTAGACGGGTTCCTGAAAAGCTATATAGAGCTCTGCGCCCCCTGATTTTAAATTAGGTCAGCTTTGGTAAAGGAAAAATTGAAGATATACATGTGTTTTAATCACAGGAAAACCATCTAGCGTACACATTTACATGTAAACACATTTCAGTAAAGCAATATTAATCTTATATTACTGGAGGCCCCCACAGATTGTGAATCACAAAGCTTTGGCCTATTAAGCTTGTATCTAAATACCGCATTGACCCTCGGAAAGAATCGAAATCGAAACACAAAGCCACAAAGTCAACGTCGTTAAAACACAAATCCACTCACCGCATGCGCCGGTTGTCACGTGACATGACGTCAGCGTGGACCTTCTCGTCACGTGATGTGTTGGCCAGATACCCGTCCTCGGGAGTTCTACGTCTGCGACTTAGGTTTCTAGAGGTCAGACGTGCTAAAACATAACGAAAATTCTGCGTAATCTTTTGCATTTCACCAACTTCATGTTAAGCATGACAATGCAGTCATTATGCAGTGATGATGACAACATCGATTATCGAAACGTTTGTATCACAATGTATTCACTATATTCAATACAGTTTTATTTTAGGTTTTCTTCAAGACCAATGTCTTGTGTTCAAAGGCATGTTACTGCTTTTAATATTTACGATTTCTACGTACGCCCAGACACAGTTAGCCAAGTGCAGCCAGGGACCGACGCCATGTCCCACTGACATTGCTGTCTATTTATACACACGCGTGACGCACAAGGCAATAGGTGAAGAGCAGCAAACGATCGTCTTCCTCTGTCAATCTACGCCCATCATATTTTGGAAACCCGGCTGGTCGTGCAAACGTCAATTTGCAGCAAATAACGCTGCCAATTTAACCACAATCTTTTTGTAGTCGCATGTAAGGTGCTAGTGTTGCCTTCAGTTACAGTCTTCACCTCAACTTCAATGCGTTAATGTGTCTTAAATGCTAACAGCTGGCCGGCCGGATCAAAGAAATGCCATACAGGCCGGTGACATACAAAAGCATGATCTGAAATTTCGTTGGCTGGGGCTATTTGTTACTTCGACAATAATGTAGGAACAAANAAAGCATGATCTGAAATTTCGTTGGCTGGGGCTATTTGTTACTTCGACAATAATGTAGGAACAAAAGAAACGAACAAATTGTAGGATAGTTCAATTAAAAACATTACTGTAAGAGAACTTGTACATAGTGCATACATTGTATCGCAAACATTTCGGCAATCGCTGTTTTGTTGTCATTAGTGCAACAATTACGTATTTTCGGTACACGAAGTCACAAAAAATGTCATTCGGGTAAAATTAGCCGCTGTTTGTTTCACATTGGCCCAATGACACCGACGGAGATAAATGCCCTTAACCGTCAAAAAAGGTGAAAGGCGTTACACTGTTTTGTAGACAAAGTATACAGACAGGTGGGCGGTTTCAAGCGCAGGTCAGACGTGGGGCATGTCACATTGACGCCATCAGAATGTTGTGAAATGTTTCGGTTATAGAGTTATGTATTGAGTTATCACAGTGGTCTATAACCTTTTTCCATATCAGTACCCCTTTAAAATCACCCACCAGTTCTCATACCCCCTTCAGTATTTACCGGAAAGTAATTACTGTTCTTATGTTCAAATAACAAGCAATCTTTGTTCGGAAGTTATAGATGTAATGTAGTATCTACATAAATAACCCTATTGGTTCAGAATCCTTGTACCCCTAGAAACAAATCTTGTACCACTGGTTAAGAACTGTGAATCACAATGATGACACCGTTACCAGCAAATTCCTTTATATCTGGCAGCGTTGCTAATGTTGGTTTTATCTTGTTTGACGCACTTGATTCACTTATTGATGATGTAAAGTTACCTTCTTTTCGTAGCAAACTATCCGATGATTTTTCTTCGCTTGACTCCTCGAAACTTCTTTCTGTTTTGGAGATGAAACAGTTAGAAGTAAAATGTTCTAGTTAGAAAGCACATCTTGCGATCACATTAAGCTGTAACAGAATGTTGGTTATTTTATAACGTATGACATACAAATTTACAGAAAAGACAAAACGAAAATGTGAATTAAATTACTTATAGTAAAATCTGACAGTCTACACCAATTTGGTAAAACCTGTATTTAAAAAAAGGCATAGCAAAATCAACCACCTTAGCATCAAATAAAAAATATAATAAGATAAAAATAACAAACCTTGACTACTTTTTATTCGACATTATTCAACATGCATCTTATCACAAAATCTATGTTCCTCGGCTGGCACACAGCTTGAAACTCAATATCAATACGTCACTATAGATTAAACGTTTATAATATCATTTGACGCAGTTTTAATCATTGTTGGCATAACCTGTGATTAACTCTCGAAGTGTTATTGCAGCAAGTATCTATATTGATTTATTAGTTCCTCTGTGCTAATTGCAACGGTTTTATGATAAATCAAAGCTTCGTCGGTATAAACACAACGAATACTGTTGGTCTAAAACACTTCGCACTGAAATTGGAAGCCTATAGTTGAGAAGCCTGCATGGAACTAGCGCCAACGATGTTATGAACAGCTAGATATCAGGAAATGTGGAATGTAAGCACCACGAGTAAGCAATCAATGTAAACATCATTGCAACACCGATTATCAGCGGAAAATCAGCTGTTTATAACTAACTGGTAATTAGAGATCTTCATGTTTAGCGCGCCTGACCACATAACATGTCGCGCACACAACCAAAAAAGCGGGTAGCCGCCAGTTTTGTGTTTTTCACTGCGATAGTATTGTTAAACAAATAGGTTACGACAAAAATTGCGTCATTCTAGTTTTTAATGCGAATTTGATGGTAGTTATGAGGTGAAAAATCTCTCTTTTCATCTTAGAGTTCTACCAAATAACAAAAAAGCTAGCAACGCCATAATCGCAACAGCGTTCCAAGTCCACAAAAACATGACACTCTAAAATAAAGTATTTCTCATCAACAACAAACTAACCAACAAAGTTTTTTCGTCCGGTGTAAAACGTTGAAAAACACGACTGATCAACAAAGCGTTAGGAAATTTTCCTGTGCAGAATTTAAAGAGGGGTGTTTGGTTTCAAAACTGTTATGCAACCATGCGAATACCCGCTTGACGGTGCGTTTAACTGTTTCGACCCCAAAACCACACATGCTTCAAACGTAAACGGGCCATTTTTCTTTTTCTAATTGCTGAAACCTGCTAATGGCTGATGGGCTATCGAGGGGCTGCAAAGGGGTACGATTCCGTTTTTATTCAGGACGTTGGGGCTAAATCTTAATTTCGTATTTGCCAAAATTAAAAAATGTCACCGATTCTGGTATTAGTTGTCTAGTGCTTGTTTTTAACATTAATTACTTTAACACACACAAATCGCTGTTGGCTTTTTTCGACCTCAAGTTTTACGCAATTCGAATAAACAAGTTCTTATAGACAGATTCGTGTGGTCCGTAATAGAAGATTTAATAGAAGATTAAATAACATGCAACGCAGTAACACAAAGCTACAATAAAAATTAAATTCCTATTCGTTGCCATTAAACCGTACGCGAAATGTTGAAGTCTTCACTAAAACATTTTCAAAATCTGGTTTAAACAAACAGAGCAAAATCAAACAAAGGGTACCAACCAAAACGTTTCCGCAACTTTTTGCTCTACAACAGCATTTATTGCTATAACTTCACAGCACGCCAACTTTCAAACAGACTGCTAACATGTCAACTGTTTTTGACCACACGACAGGAAAACCGTTTGGTTTACAGTTGACATAGCTTGTAACGGCGAACCACACAAACTTCCCGCAATACACGCATGCGCCAAACCGCAATCAATCAAGCTAAATGTGGATGCTTCACGTTTTGGCCCCTTGCCAAATCACTGCCCTCGGCATGATTGGCGTGTCAAGGTTACATAACCTTTTCTGTCCGAGGGTGACCAATTTATTATTTTCGCTTAACTCGTACAACTGCTTAGCTGAACGTTCAGCGAAGTAAGGCTGGTTTTAACTATACTTTTGTCGATTAATAGGTTGTTATAACGGACTGATGTTGTCAATAGTTCCGAAAATACACAACTTTCATTAGTGATTGTCATATTCCACCTTATAACCTTTTACCAAAGTGCAACGGTCCGGTTAATTCGTTATTAAAACTATAGTTATATCACGAAATTCTGGCATTGGGAAACTACCTTGATATAATGAAAAGGACTGTTTATTTAACGAACCTTACTTCGAAATAACTTTTCGGGCGTGAGGCATAAAATCACTAAAAACTATGGATTTAGTGACGGTTAGGTTCACGCTGCTTTGAAATCTTCAAGTACAAAAAAACTTCTACACATAAACATTGCACACAGTACAGTGAAGTTAAAAATTCAGATGTGATTTAAAAGAAACTCGTTTCATCTGAAAAATCTCAACTTACGAGTGCGCACCATCTTAGCCGGTAAACAACATTTTCAGCATGTCAAAACAAATATACACTAGCCCTACATCATAAACCCTGCAACCGTGCACCGCCCCCGGAATCTCTGCTAAACGATCAACTTTCTTGCGCCTACAGAACGCTCGTGGCGCAGCCTGGCAACATCTCGTTAGTTACCTTATAATATTCTTGCAGCACTATATGCGGAAGTGACTCTGTCATATCCATCAATCACAGATACAAACTTAGCGGTTGCCCTGGCGCTAGTTAACTGCTATAGATACTCCTTTATGTTCGAAACCGAAACTAAAGGGGCCTTGCCATGTATAAACGGGTGCTTAGTAATCTGTTCTGTCATCATATAGATTCGACGTATTACTACAGGGCCTACCACAAAAATTACCCAAACATTTACCTAGACGTATTAGTCTGGCTACAATGCACAAAACAAAACTTTATTCGCAAATTTGCGTACAGAAGTTCCCGTCTGGACACATTTCTAAACAAAAACGTCTCGAAATTTATACACACCTGGATCTTTCACTGCACAGTGCAAAGCCCTCAAGCCGAAACGCTGCCGTTTTATCTATCAACGTATTCCTGCGGTTTGCGGGCCTTAGCAACCTGTTCAGGGCTAGATGGAATGTTGATGGGCTCTGGGACACACGCTTCGCTGACAACTGATAGATTTTTCCCCGTATTTTAGCGGAATGCGCAGTCATATCCGACAGGCGGCTTTATATACATGTACATATGGGCGCGTAATTGTGCACATTGACTAGGTAAGCTTATATGATGTGAAGGCTTGGGTCGGTACAAATGATAGGACACAAGCACATGTAAGAACTGGTCAATATAAACTAAGCTTAAAAAGGTTCGTTGGGATAAACAAAACTCAAATCCAACCACAAAATCGCGTTTAAAACTGAATATGTCGGACTAACCTTTACTTTTTGTTGTTTGCAAACCAAACTTCTTGTTTTAATTAGGAAATACGTTTCGGCCGTATAGTTACATCACAAATACACTCTAGTACAGTGTTATAATGTTCACGCGTTTGCACTCAATCAACAAAATGAAGATAAAATCAACCGTTTATGAGCCTTCGGTAGGGGGCGCTCTTTCTTCTCCAGCGCTCGACCCACACACGGCATCCGTACCACTTCCCCACATGAACGGGGATTCCCAAAGTTGGGTTCATGCGCCCCCAGGGGTACATTTTGACTTTTAAGAGCTACGTTAGGTATGTAAGAAATTATTTTGTTTGCTTTTAACTGGTAGGATTCTTGGAATTAGTGTAAATTATCGATTTTGAAACAAGATTTTTCGAGAAGCAAAAGGTTCCTAGTCTATAAAAAGAAGATTGTGCACCCCGAAATGGATAAATAAGATCAAAAATGCCCAAATGGATGAATAAGATGTTTGGCAACCCCTGACTTGCAATACACGATGGCAAAATCCTTGTTGACAACATTGTTTACAAAAGTCCATCAAAAACTACATTATTTTTTTCGTTTTCAATTGAAAACAAACAAATTTACCGCATTTTTAAGAGGGCTGACATAAAAACGTATTAGTCGGGACTCGGACATAAATGAACCTGTAGCCATTGCAAATGCTTCCGCGTATATGACGTGATAAAAATGCTTTTACCATCGCAGCTGACTGAGACAATAACTGGCGTCAACACACAAACACCCTTTGCTACGTAACCGCGTCCAAACATGCAATAACGTGTAACACGCCTTGTTCAAAATCGTTACTGCTTGAATGGCAAAAATTCAAACTAAAGCAAAATATATGTGCTTGGAAACAACTATTAAAATGGCCAAACTATGGTAACATTCTACCATTACATCGGCAAGATATGCTTTACCGGCAGTTATACAGGTCGTTTTTGATCTGTGTTCGCTCCAGCATCCCAACCGCGGCGCAGCCATGTATTTTTCGACAGCATAGCGAGGCTAGAAAAAACGTGCTGAAAACGACCTGGATATAGGACGTCGATGTTCATTCGTGTAAATGCCAGGGGAACATAACTTGCCAAAGAAATTATCACGTACATTTAATCAGTGGTTATCAAATTTTTTGAAATATATGCATATAACGGTCCCTCAGCAATTTTGTTGATTCGCGATTCCATTAAAAAATGCCTACAAAAATAAAACAAAAAATTCAGCAACGCCTTGTGTGTGCCACATTAACGTGTTGCTTGTCATATCACCAAGCAGGATTGGAGCTGGTGCCACAAATGGCGCAATCATCTCTGCACATGAAACAGGCAAAGTCAGTAGTCACGAGATAGACCAGACAGACTGAAAACTTCTCAAGGACCCCTAAAATGGCTGTGCGGCCCCCTAGTGGACCGCGGACCCCACTTTGAGAACCTCTGATTTAAGTACATTAATGTCACTCCACCAAAAGCAGCAAACCACTCACCCGAAGGGGTTCCAGACGGTGACTTCGCCAAAGGTTTTCTTGCCTGGGTGGGTGGAGTAGCGAGGAACAGAGTGGTCAGAGTGTTCCTACGCGTCGAGTTGTGGTCGCATTGGACGATGTTGATGTTTCCAAGACTCCCACTTCGACCTTGCTGCGAAGTAGGCCCCGTAAACTTGAAAACCGGCAATGGAATGAAGGTCGGGACCTGTCTTCCTGCGTCTCGCTGCAAAGCACCAGAACGTCTTGTAACGACCTTTCGGTCCATACTAGTAAGTTAGGACTGCGTGAAATCAGGCGGGCATCGGTGTATTGAGGACAATTAGTAAAAGGTGGCGTGAGCGTTAAGATTAGGAGAACTGAGCGAGTTCTATGAGTGAGTAATTTAATTAACCGCGCGTAGAGTTTTTGAGGCGATACAGGATTACGGTAACTCGATGCTTTAAGCATAAAAGCGCGATGCTGGTGTGGCGTTTGGCTTGGAATGCGTTATGTCTGCCGCCAAATGTTTGTGTTTGTGAAACGTCGAGTGGAACAATTCCCTTCCATATACCCACAAGCAAACTGTGGTAGACGGTGGACATTCACACAATAGAATGTGGTTAGTCAGAGCTAAGAATAAGAAATCCTGTTACATGTGAAACACTATGACCGATTTAACACAAGGCATTTTGAAAACTTTGTTTGCAGTTATGCCGTCACAAACTAAATACGTTGGACAAAATTGGAAAGTAGTATTGCCTCGGCAGACTGCTAACGCTGCTAATCATTTTAAACTTACAGACAAGAGTAACTTTTGGCATGAGGTCATGGTGGAAATCGTGCATGATATCACCAAGGGCTTACATGTACGGACACGCGGGCCAGAATGAGACCGGTGATTTACTAATCAAGTTAGCTGAAGCATATGGGTTCATGCAGTTTCAAAGCCATGTTGTCCGGACGCGAGTCTATCTCTAATTGCTTTCGCACCCACAAAAACTGTTTTCATAACTTTCCGCAAACTGATTTCGAGGTCACGATCGAGGAAGTGGGCAAATTGGAAAACACTCACTCGAAGCAAACAGGGAAATAGCCAGGGTTGTAATAAGATCTCCAAAATACTTTCACGTTGGTAAATACGACCTAAACTGTATGGTATGTTAAACATGGTATACGTGAGTAATTGAGAAGACACAGCAACATGTTAGCAGACTGTTAAAATTTGACAACACACGGAACTGTATTGACCAAAATTGTGCCACTGTTCATAAAAGTCAAAATAAAATCATTCAAACACAGACCAGCCCAAACGAGTAAATCAATATTAAGTTGTTAAAATCGATATACTGGGCAAAAGTGTATGTCTGTGATCGCCGCAATTCGTTTTCAGCCATTTTGCTGCAACATGTTCTTTAATTTTTTAATGTAACGCTTATATAGCGAATTCTAACGAGACAAACCCCTCAGATCTGCTGCGAAACACTGCACCACTGCAAGCGCATTTGGACAATTAGTGTTAAAGCTGTACATAATTAAAAAGCCATGCAAAATATCTAAGGATTATTGGGGGGATCCATTGGCAAATAAGTTTGAGGATAAAGATGTGTGATGACGTATTACCTGTCTGATGTCGTCAAAAGAACTGCATTCCACCCCTTGGCTCAGAGTTGACACCCTGGGCAGTTTGTTGTGACTCATTTGAGAAAAGTTTTCGTTTTCCAACACTCGCCAAGATTTAAACACATATTTCCTACCCTAACCACATACTGACACTTGAAAAAACCACAACATTTAATACCGTATCGGGAACTTGGTCAATTACACCAGCAGCCTTTGCGACAATGGTAACTACTAGCTCAGTATGTTCCCGCCAGAAAAACTTACACACCGAATGATGTTTATTTCGTCATAATTGCTAATTTTGAGTTCATTTTCAACAAGGCGACGAGTGTTTGTCAACCTTTGAGCCCTGGCACGCCAGAAACTGTCGGAAGCTGGGTGCTGCAGCAGCAAGAGAAGATAGGAGAATGGGAAGAATTAAAATGCGAGCAAATGCGCGGCTTGGTGATTGACATCGACTGTGAATGACATATCCCTCAAGTTTGCTGTTTCACGTCCAGTCATGGAAACATACTCTTAAAGCTGTCTGTTAGTCGAGACATTTTGTTGTTGTTATTTGCATTGTCAATTCATCAATTCGTCATCGTTAAAAGGTTTCATAAAACACCAAGAACACCGAAAAAACCATTGGTTATCGAGTCAAGTGTCCTGAAAGGTTAGGAATCACTGCTCTAGGGTTTGGGATATAAATTTCAACATAAAGTCATCCACGGCAATGAGTTATTTTTAACCTTTTTGTAACCTACAGGTCAGTGCCCCAGTTTTAGCTGCAGGTAACCTGACAAGGATGCCCTTCACAACGTAATCGTTCTCTAGGAATTCTTTTCTAGGAAGTACGTAGAATTTGTCTGTAGCTTTCGGATTTTCGACAGTTTGGGGTTAGATGAACGCCGTTACCCCATTGAGTTTTTACACGCTTTTGAGTCGCCTAGATTTTGACCTAAGTTTTAAACCGTAGTTAGTGCATTTATTTTTCTGGTGCTTGCAACCACAATGAATGTCATGACACACTGCGTAACAAATGGCGCACGTTTGTTATCAAACACACGCATGTCTAAAAATCTTGCGGTTCACCGCAGCAGTTTGCTGTTGACAACTGCAGTGCAAGTCCAAAAGGTGTTTGTTGCGTATATATTTGCCTGATAATTTTTTTTGGTTTTGTTTACCCCTACCCGATGGCGTAGCCAGCCCAAAATTTTGGAAGTGGCGAAATATTTTCAAAGTTAACCCGCACAATGCACAACTTAGAGATTTTTTTAGGGTGACTTACCTTGACATACAATTTGGAAATTTTCGCCCCTTGGCTACACCCATACCCTACCATTAAGTCCTGCACTTTTAGAATCTACGATTCCACAATACTACCCCAACTGTATATAACGAGTCAGGTTTCTTTTTGAGCATTGGACAAGGTCCACTCAAGCTAAGTGTAATAATTGCAAATCGCACCACATGTAGAGTCAAGACGTGTAAAATAGGCAACAATGCGTGCAAAAATTTTATTCACCCCGGGGCGAGCAATTTATCTGCATAAAAACGCTTTAAAAAAGTTTTTAACGTCCTCAATGCGTAAGACAATCGAATATTTTCTTCAGACCTGACTAAAATGCATGATACATAAGTGTCATTTCCTAAACATGCGGACAGCGTCTTATTGAAAATTCTTCTCAACGGTATATAGCTGTGTCTATAGTCGCACCTGAATAAAGCTATCTGCGTTATTCAAACTAAAAAATCTATCACAAACAAAACAATTTGCAGTCAATTTTGCAACTTCGCGCATTTCTGCAGCTTCTTTTCCCCCCGAGTACTGTACACTTGAAACTAAATCATTTTTCCTTTTCCTGTCACCCGCTGTCGTTCAACCTTAGCACAAACCTTAGCTCAGCTCCGGTCAATTTGAGACCCCGGAGATTGCATTACGGCGATAACACTTGTCTGTACTTACAAGCGTGAATAATTTATCCCTGGGAAGATTGTTGAAGGATGTTGGGCAAATTGGTACGACCAGCCAATTTGATCATTTTCTAGAGACTGACTGCGCTTTTTTCTTCCACCTGCTGAGGCGAATTTTCTTCGCATAAATTTTAAATCCGTCCAGCCGAGAGTCTTAAGCGAGCCCCTATCCGGAAGACTGCTCTATATGTGACACTATTGTTGTCTATAATGTGATTTGGAGCGACTTTGAATTGTATGTGAGCGCATATTCATTTTTGGACCATGCCCTGCAGCTTCTGTCAAGCCTGCCTAATCTATTTGTACACATGTGGATTAGGTGTTAACCACGTGGTGACGATATAACTTTAGTACTTGACGAGTTCTAACGGCTGAAACTTAAGTCATGCGATGCAAGTGTTAACAAAACCTCACCAGTTTTGTCATGTAAGCCCGTTGAGAAGTTGCTAAGGAAATCGTTTGTTTGCTCGAAAACAACAAACAAACGGAGTGGTTTCAAGAATTTGGAGTGTATCAAAAATCAACCACAAATAACAAAAGCGCCTGTATTAGGCATAGGATAATGACATTTTGCCCTAAAAAAAAACGAACAATACACGCAGCAAAATATAGCCTGACAGTCGGCTAACAAAACGTCGGGCAATCGACCATTAATTATTGATGGCAAATCTAATCCCACTTATTCCAAGATACGCGTACGTGGTGGCAACAAACATGCATAAAATACCTAAACCCACTCAGACAAAAAACTAGTCAAGCATATTCCTAATGTCTGACATTTTATTTAAAGTAAAAATTAAACACACAATTTTCTTTAAGGCCAAACTCTGCAAAGACGTTCTGAAAAGCTCTTCCTACACACAGCGGAGACCTAAAGCGTTTTTATGACGGGTTTAGCTTAAGGCCAGGTTCGCGCAAACTGCCATGATCCCTGAGCAGGATTTGATTTTTAATCTGCAGCGTCAGTCTTTTTTAAAGACTGCAGTTGCACGCGATTTTGTATGACAATCAACTGTAACATGTAATGTTAAAGGACATGGGAACATGTAAGTGTGAATTCGGGTTTTTTGTAGCTGTGATGTTAAGAATAACAATGACATAAACTGGTCGCAATGATTGTCTGCTACTTTCTATGAGGACGTAAAGAGGATCACAGACGAATTGTTTTTCGATGGTTTAACATGCTGCCGTTATGTTTATCACTTCTAGTGCAACATTTCTGACGTTTTCGCTCAAGTCAGCGGTTCTTAACGTGAAACGAATTGCCCCCACAGGCACAATTTGACATTTGTCGCTTTTTGGATCCGTTTCACTAAAATTTATAAACATGA
Source organism: Phallusia fumigata (assembly GCA_008931825.1). Taxonomy (NCBI): domain Eukaryota; kingdom Metazoa; phylum Chordata; class Ascidiacea; order Phlebobranchia; family Ascidiidae; genus Phallusia; species Phallusia fumigata. The sequence continues at coordinate 14,920 of QXVZ01013634.1, read as the reverse complement.
TAAAAAAGTTGCTTGTTTGTTTATTTGTCGTTTCGTTTCACTCAACACGTACTGTAACGTCATAGTTCTTTAACTATGATGTAATATGTCATTTTTCAAAAGGGGGTAAAAATCAGGTTCTTCTCAGAACAATAAAAGGTTAGATTAGGTAGAATACGTACGCTCTCGATTACGTACGGTTTGTCTATTCAGAAAATAAAAGATACACAATTGTTCCAAACATGATGTAAATATTGTTGGACAAATAGACGGAAATGTATTACTAATTTTCTTACCTCGAAATGGTCTTGTATTCCTGTAGTCATTCGGCCTTTATCTTGTTAACATTTTATGCGTTCATACATTTCGTGCCATTTATTCGCTTTCATGGTAAAACTGTCTTGGTTTGTTTGAGCCTGTTCAGCAGATTGTCAGGTGGATTTTCTGTCAAAATGACATTTCCCTCTCTTTAGATTGGTCTGGAAACTTAATTGGTCACAGACAGTCCAGGGGACAAGCTTGAAAACCTAAATACAATCACACTCAAATTCGACTCAAGCGAATAACCGAAAGACAAGTCCCATTTCATTTTATGCAAGTTACGCACACTCAAAAAGAACACAAAATTTGCTGCTTGCGTACAAAAAATAAAAACACAAAAGTATTTTTTACAGTGTTTTTACGTTATTTTTTAGAGTAATTTTGTAATCTTGAGTAATTATTCTCCTGTAATTGTAAGTCTACATGCTATTAAGTGTGACCTTTCAGTGTAATATTTATTATGATGTTGATAGAAAATGGTTACTGAGGCTAGGATAAAATACGCGGTCTTCCTCGACGTTTCCGAGGTAAGGTGGATCCCACGGTTTTAACGTTACAGGGATTTGTTTTTTATTTCCACATTTGAAAAAGTTATATTTAGTAATTGTATCTAATAATAAAAACCATGTCAATGTATACGTCACTGTTTGCGTGTCTGTGTGGATGTATCTATGAAAAAATGTAAATTTTCTGTTTGGCTTATGTCTATCTATCAAACAATATTATTTTGAACTTTTCAACCTTTTTACTTTAAAAACAGTCAAAAAGGCGTTCTACATAAGTTAGTATGCAGTATACTAGGCCCCAATTCAATTCTAACTCTCGTAACAAGTTCAAAGCTTTGAAAAAACTAAAGTTTTGTTACGAGTATTAGTAGATCAATTGTATTGTATGATTAATTTTTTGTCCTAAAAACAAAGTGCTTTGACCTTCCAAGTATATCAGCATGACAAAAAGAATCATACAGAATTATGCAAACATGGATCAGGTGCAAAAGTTATTGCATGGATTTTAACTGCAAATGTTATGTTAGACAACCAAGATATTAATATTTTGCCCAACAGCAATACCATGCATTTATATCATATCGCTGTTGGTCTAGCCACATAAAACCTAACCTCACTGGAACAACATGTTGGTTTTTCAGATCAGCCATTTTTGTACTTTTGTGAGTTTAGTTTAAAATCAGCCTCAAAATGGCTATGGGAACATTGCCTGCCTGTGTGGTTGACATTGGAACAGGGTATGTATGCATCATGGTATATCTATTTTTCATCTCTAATCTTGATTATTTGTTTTATTTTCAGGTACACAAAGCTTGGATATGCGGGAAACACAGAACCCCAGTTCATCATGCCCTCATGTAAGATTCATCATACTGTTGAGATAAAAAAGTTGTAGCATAGAAAAGCCTTACCTAAAACCATTGTAGGGATGTTCAAAGTAGAATATCGAATCCAAATCTGCCGTTTATATCGGGTAATTGGAACCGATATTATTTTGTCAAAAACAGCGTGTAAACGAGCATGTGCAATTCGTCTGCTTTTTGTGTGAATGCGAGTGACATTCACAGACGCAACAGGCGCCGATACAGCACTGTTCCATTCCTTTTTGGCAAATAGCCACTCGTGTTTAACGTGACAGTGAATAATAACAACATACGGGTGCAACTAAATAACGGGACAATCGCAACAATTTTCTGCAGCATCAGCAAAAATTCAAATGCGTCGTTGATCATGCAACTCATTTTAGTTGTAAATTTGTGGTGGCAAATAGTAGTTGCCCTACTGACTTAGGCTTTTGCTAACAAACGTTATAAACTTCAAACGTTACTGCACGTCTGACGTTGTTTAGACGTAAAAGATCTCCCTTGAAGGCCTTTTTAAAGTTAAATAAACAGTCATTTGTTGTTGCTTTGTTACATACAATTCTGTGTGCCATTCTACCAAAATTAATATAAGACTTGGATTTGATATTCTGGATTCGAAACAACTCTTTTAGATTAGCCAGCTATTCTACATTGAACATCCTTAAACTATTGTAAAGTGTATTCTTTCCTCTTTCATGCTCAATTTATTTCATGTACAAGTGCTTACTAAAGGTTTAAATGCAATAAAAAAAACATGCGCCAATTAATGTATTGATATAATGCTCCATGTCAAATTCGTTGGTCCTAAATACTTTTATGGATTCAAACTGTTTGTTCTCACATATATTTTATGTATAAATCTGGTGCATTGTTCTAATTTTTCAAGGACCCCAAACAGTAGCTCTGTTTCATAGCTAAACTTTTTTATGATAATAAATACAGCTTTGTTAAATTCTTATTGTTGGTGTTTCAAAAGTCTAACCAACTTTTCTAAATCTGTAACATCAAAAAATGTTGAGAAACACTGGTATAAATAATAAACCTATTTATTCATCCAGGCATTGCTGTCAAGGAATCAGCTTCAGTTGGTGCAAAGGTTGCAAAGGGTGTTGATGATTTGGATTTTTTCATTGGTGATGAAGCTCAAGACAAACCCAACTATTCTATTAAGGTATTTTAAGTGTTTTTTCACTAGTTTCTACTATTTGTAAAATCATTAAGAACTGCACCCCTGAAAATTTTGTTTGTTTGGCTGCTGCATTGTGAATGGCAAGACTATGCTTTTGTGTTTGCGAAGGAGTTTTTAGTTTAATAATAAGCATGTTATTGGTACAATTTTTACCTTGTATAGGTAGCGCTAAGTTGTAAGAGGAAAACTAGTAGAGAGGTTTGCATGTTTTATCATACCACACAAATATAATGTCATTTTTTATACTGATCTGCAGTGGCCAGTTCGACATGGAATTGTTGAGNGTAAGAGGAAAACTAGTAGAGAGGTTTGCATGTTTTATCATACCACACAAATATAATGTCATTTTTTATACTGATCTGCAGTGGCCAGTTCGACATGGAATTGTTGAGGATTGGGATCTGATGGAAAAATTTATGGAGCAAATTATTTTCAAATACATGAGATCGGAACCTGAGGATCATCATTTTCTGATGGTCAGTAATAAGCCCTTGTGAAGAAGTTAATTTCCTGCATTTGCAACACAAGTTTGTGTGAATTTGTCTGCATCAGTGTTTCGAATTAATCCTGGGCATTTAATAAACACAGCACACAATCACGATATTACATCCATCAGATATATACCTGGCCCAATCTAAAAATATAAGCGCAGTGATGAGTTGCACATGCTTCTGTGTTGAATACTCTGTGTTCTACACAGCTGATGTCATCACATGATGACCAAAACAGTGCACAGGGGCCATCTGAGTGCTCTAAAAGTTTGTCAAAGTTATACACATGCTATAAAACTTCAACAGTACTGTTGGTTTATACAAATGTAACCTTGCATTACAGACAGAGCCTCCATTGAACACTCCAGAAAATCGTGAATATCTGGCTGAGATTATGTTTGAATCATTCAATGTTCCTGGCCTTTACATCGCTGTGCAGGTATAAGCCATCAGATTGTGTTTTGGTAAATTAGTATGCCCTAATCAAATCGAAAGTAGAGATATTCAAAGTGGAATATCTGAATCCTAAGGAATCAAATCCAGATCCAAATTTACTGTTATATCAGGTAATTGGAACCGATATCATTTCATCAAAACGATGTGAGAATGAGAATGCGCAATTTGTCTGCGCTGTGTATTATTGCGTGTGGCAGTCAAAAACACCACTGCACCGATACCTTTGCAATTATGTGTGCAATTATGCCAAAGTTAATATAAGACTTGGATTCGGTATTCTGGATTTGAAACAATTATTCTTAAACAGCCAGCTCAAAAGACTCAGTTGATTCGGCCGAATTTATTCGGCAAAAACTGCCAAATATTTGGTTTCGGTCCGAACCTAATTTAGCCGATTAGGTGCATCACTATACACACAGGAAAAAGGATATTGGCGTGTTTTGATTTTTTGTGAAATATCTTATTTGCATTGCAGGCTGTCCTTGCTCTTGCGGCATCCTGGACCTCTCGCTCAGTCGGTGATCGTGTATTGACAGGGACAGTGATTGACAGTGGAGATGGAGTGACACACGTTATTCCTGTTGTAAGTATATGTTTGTAAAACAAGTATAAATCCAACTGTAGTTCTCATTTGTCTGTGGAAATGAATTCTTGAGAACCTTTGATACAGCAGCATGGCATTAAAATCACACGAAATAGTAATTCAAAGAAAATTAGCAATCTTGGAAACACTAGGCACAGATCTGTTCAAAAGTTGTAATAAAAAACATGCTGGCCCAAATAGTTCTCAAAAGCGACATGCTTTATGCATCAAACTGATTTACCTGCAATTAGTAGAACTGTCTTTTCATACTATCTATGATTTTTTGCACCTTGTTAACTTCAGGTTTTGGAACTAACCTGCACCTGTGTGTCTGTTTCAGATCAGATTGTATCACTAATGATAGACTGAGGTATTGCTGAAACGTTTAATGAATATGGCATCTTGTGTCAGAAAAAAACACTTTAAATCTAAAGTACATTTCCTATTGGATAATGGGAACTTGACATGGAAAAAGCACCTAAAGGAATGCAATTTTTCTAATGCGTTCCATTAGTTTGTTGACAATGAGCTGCAATTGTTTTCCCTTAAAAGGTTCAGCAGTTGCAAAATGTATAAAAATGAATAAAGTGCTAAAGCTAAAATCAAGGTCTTTTATGGTGATACTTGGCATTATTTGAACATTGTGAAAATAAATGGGGTTCGAAATTCCAGTTGACAGAATGTATTCTTCTGTTTGCATTATTTTCATAAAATGTAAACATCCCTGAGCAAAGCATATCTTAGATTATCATAATATTGTTTTTCTTCATTAGGCTGAGGGTTATGNGGTATAAGCCATCAGATTGTGTTTTGGTAAATAAGTATGCCCTAACCAAATCGAAAGTAGAGATATTCAAAGTGGAATATCTGAATCCTAAGGATTCAAATCCAGATCCAAATTTACTGTTATATCAGGTAATTGGAACCGATATCATTTCATGAAAACGATGTGAGAATGAGAATGCGCAATTTGTCTGCGCTGTATATTATTGCGTGTGGCAGTCAAAAACACCACTGCACCGATACCTTTGCAATTATGTGTGCAATTATGCCAAAGTTAATGTAAGACTTGGATTCGGTATTCTGGATTTGAAACAATTATTCTTAAACAGCCAGCTCAAAGACTCAGTTGATTCAGCCGAATTTATTCGGCAAAAACTGCCAAATATTTGGTTTCGGTCCGAACCTAATTTAGCCGATTAGGTGCATCACTATACACACAGGAAAAAGGATATTGGCGTGTTTTGATTTTTTGTGAAATATCTTATTTGCATTGCAGGCTGTCCTTGCTCTTGCGGCATCCTGGACCTCTCGCTCGGTCGGTGATCGTGTATTGACAGGGACAGTGATTGACAGTGGAGATGGAGTGACACACGTTATTCCTGTTGTAAGTATATGTTTGTAAAACAAGTATAAATCCAACTGTAGTTCTCATTTGTCTGTGGAAATGAATTCTTGAGAACCTTTGATACAGCAGCATGGCATTAAAATCACACGAAATAGTAATTCAAAGAAAATTAGCAATCTTGGAAACACTAGGCACAGATCTGTTCAAAAGTTTTAATAAAAAACATGCTGGCCCAAATAGTTCTCAAAAGCGACATGCTTTATGCATCAAACTGATTTACCTGCAATTAGTAGAACCGTCTTTTCATACTGTCTATGATTTTTTGCACCTTGTTAACTTCAGGTTTTGGAACTAACCTGCACCTGTGTGTCTGTTTCAAATCGTATTGTATCACTAATGATAGACTGAGGTATTGCTGAAACGTTTAATGAATATAGCATCTTGTGTCAGAAAAAAATACTTTAAATCTAAAGTACATTTCCTATTGGATAATGGGAACTTGACATGGAAAAAGCACCTAAAGAAATGCAATTTTTCTAATGTGGACCATTAGTTTGTTGACAATGAGCTGCAATTGTTTTCCCTTAAAAGGTTCAACAGTTGCAAAATGTATTAAAATGAATAACGTGCTAAAGCTCAAATCAAGGTTTTTTATGGCGATACTTGGCATTATTTGAACATTGTGAAAATAAATGGGGTTTGAAATTCCAGTTGACAAAATGTATTCTTCTGTTTGCATTATTTTCACAAAAGTAAACATCCCTGAGCAAAGCATATCTTGGATTATCATAATTTTGATTTTCTTCATTAGGCCGAGGGTTATGTGATTGGAAGTTGCATCAAGCACATTCCTATTGCTGGTCGCGACATCACCTACTTCATCCAACAACTTCTCAGAGAGCGTGAGACTGGTATTCCACCAGAGCAATCTATGGAAGTTGCTAAGGCTGTCAAGGTTAGTTGTCAAATGTTTCTAATTTTTTAACATAAATATCTGCTTTGTTGAGTTGCAAGCTTTTTTAGAATGACCAATGTAAGGATCACTGGTTTGTACCAATATAACATTTACAGTAATAGCTTAACTTTATGGGATTTAAATGCACCTATTGCAAATATTGTTTGGATTGATCTATGAATCATTTTTTGTGGGTTCCTTTTTCTAAAGGGAATACATTTTGTTTTTATTCTGTTTCTTCTTTGCGATGAAGATTTCACATGTGATAGACTTGACCATGGTGGTATATCTATTTTAAGCGCAATGATGAGTTGCACATGCTTCTGTGTGGAATACTCTGTTTGTGTTCTGCACAGCTGATGTCATCATATGATGACCAAAACAGTGCACAGGGGCCATCTGAGTGCTTAGAAATAGAACTGTAAATCTTAAATTTTTGGCACACACCCTGTCTGTCACTTTTTATCAAAGATCTCAAAACCTTAAAATGTACTTCACATATCTAGGAGCGATTTTGTTACATCTGTCCCGACATCGCCAAGGAGTTTGCAAAATATGAAGCCGACCCGAAAAAGTGGATTAAGGTTTACGAGGGATTGAACTCTGTAACCAGGCAGAAGTTCAACATTGACATCGGTCATGAACGCTTCCTTGGGCCTGAAATCTTCTTCCACCCAGAGGTATGTCACTTTACAAAGTCTTATTCTCACTTCACTGGAGTGTTTTTAAACCCAATGGTTGGCATATAGGAATTTGTTTTTACACTGTATGTTGTAAAAGCACAGAAACTGTGCAAAAATGTTTTGAATGTCAAAGAAAAGCATATTTTTTTAAATCAGTGGTCAGCGAACTTATATCACAAAGGCCCAAATTCTCCGTGTAATACTGGAGACCCATGCAGAATAAATCGTTCTGTACATGCTAATATGAGATAACTGAGGCAAGATTGTTTCCATTAAAATTCACCAATTAAATTACAAGTCTAGCACACATTACTTTGCTATTCATGTGTTCCAGACCTTGCCTGTTCCATTCTTTGTTACGTATCAGTTCTTTTTCATATCAAATATTAAATATCTGTTCCATCACAATACATTGTTACTTAAGAATTATTTATTATGTCGAATAATCAATGTTGACGGATGGTACATGGTGTACAATTGTCTGTTTTGGCCCCATGAATGCGTCAGGGTCCAATCCCAGAGTTTGCTGACCACTGTTTAAAATAGTTATGTCTCCCCTTTCATGGAGGTTGGTCGGTTTACCCACAGGTCCCATAAACTTCAGTTGGTTGTTGGTACATTGCATCGACAAAGTATTTGAAAGTATTTTGAGACTTTTGATGGGATTCTTTTTTTAATTTTTAGTTTTCTTTTCAAATTTATTATACAATTCTTAAAACAAAAACATTCAATGTACGACATGTTTTCAGTTTTCAAACCCTGACTTTACCAATCCTATCTCCACTGTTGTTGATGATGTCATCCAGAATTGCCCCATTGATGTCAGACGTCCTTTGTACAAGGTAAGTTCTTCAAAAGTGGCATTCAGGATTGACAATGACATTTTACCTGCTGCTGAAAAGATAGAAAGTGTAAGAAGCTTAATAAAATTTAATATGGGTGCTAAAGGTTCACTTGCTTAGTGATCACTGGCTCATAGTGCAGTGGTTCCCAACCTTTTGGGGTTTGTGGCACCCTTTTGCTGAGACTTGTAAATTACACCACCAATAGCGGCTTACATTTACATGGCAGACCTTGTAAACAAATAATGTTAAGTAAACTGGCATTTTGCATTTTAATAATGGGCATAGGCGTCGATTCCTGGGGTGACAGGGGTGGCGGCCACCTCACTGAAAATTTTTGGGGTGGCAGCATAGACTTTTCTGGATTCGTTATGATTAGTTAACAGCATGTGCAATGCGAGCGACGTAAAGTTTTATTTCTTGTTAAACAACGCAGGAGGTTCAATTTTGCACGTCTCTTGTACTATATGCACCCACAATATTAGCAATAACAGATAGTATAATGACGCTGTAAACAAATAGGTGCGCGTTGTGTAATTCGATCATGTGTTAGGCCGCTTGGGCTTGATCATTTCGCCACCCCCCGAAAATTTCCTATGATAATGAGGTGTAGATATCAATCAAGTAAGTCTGTTTTGCAAGCATTATTCACTGTCATACCTGACAACACTTAACTTAATGGAAAAACAATTCTATAAAATGATCGAGGCATCCCTGAGGCCTGCTAACGTCACCCCATTGTGCCACAGCAGCCGGGTTGGAAAATACTGCCCTAGTGGTTGTTGTAGTCCCCTTTTTTAAACAATGTTCGAATGAAATGAATTTTTTAATGGCCTTTAGATAACTTAGTTAACTAAGGGACCTGTAAAGTAGTGAATACAATACTTATTAGATAGAGTTATAGCAGTGTTTCCCAACCGGTGGTACGCGTACCACTAGTGGTTCCAGGTGGCATTCCAGGTGGTACGCGAGCACCCTTTCGTAATTTGCGGATTTAGTTCGAATTAAAAACAAATTGTAAGTAATCTCAAAATGTTTGTTACTTCATCCCCAAGGTTACTTTGTAACACTCAACTAGTCTATTCAAATGGCAAATGTCCGATGGCCAACAACCTTTTGTGAACAATATTTCTTTGTCCCAAAATTATTTAGTCATAAAGATACCAAAGGCAATGTTAATGCATCTGCAATGGTAGTAGGAAACCGCCTCGCCTTCCCCGGACATGATTTTCGGTGCGCAGTAAGCAAAGTTGTCGAACTAGGTGGTACGCGTCGAAATTATTTTACCTCCAAGTGGTACGCAACCACAAAAAGGTTGGGAATCACTGAGTTATAGTATGTAAAGAATGGCAACATGGTGAAGCCACTCTTTTACTGTACTGTAGTTATGTGTAAAATTCAAGGATTCAAAACTAACCAAATTTGCTTGTTTACTAACCCTGCAACATTTTTGTGCAGAACGTTGTTCTCAGTGGTGGTTCAACAATGTTCAAGGATTTCGGTCGCCGAGTCCAACGTGACCTGAAGAGAATCGTGGATGCCAGGCTGAACATTTCCAAGCAGCTTAGTTCAGGAACCATCACAGTAAGTTTTACATTGACTTTGGCTCACCATTTACTTATCTTTTACCGGTGTAACTAAAACAGCATGATCCAAACGCAGGCCAGTGGGCCACGATGACCCTTTTGAACTCATTTTTTAAACCCGATATCCATGATTTGTTTTTCAAGTTGTTGTCCAGAAAAAAACGACATCAAAGACTAAAAGTAACCCTTTGTTGTGCAATACAATGCATTGTTATGTAGAACCAAGGGCTGTATACCATCTTTTTTTGAGTTGTCTAGCTTTAGTAAGTGTTTTTTTTAGTCGGTTGTAAAAAAAGTTCCTTCATCAAACACTGGCCAGTGGATAAACAACAGTTTCTAATGGACATGATAAAATCAAATTGGACCACACAGAAGTAAACCATGTTTTTTTGTGCAGCCCAAACCGATGGAGGTACAAGTTATCTCACACAGTATGCAGCGTTATGCCGTTTGGTTCGGTGGATCCATGCTTGCATCAACTGTAAGTTGCTTTTCGATACATAACCAATTTCGTTTCCATGAAAAAACTATATATGTTAAAAATCTGCAGATCAATGTTATGGATATAGTGACCCCTCAACTCATTGTGAAGCTGTATTGCCAAGCTTTAAAAATGATGTGTGGGGCTCAAAAAATAGAAATATATGTCGTAAAATAACAAGCACAGCTGTTGTGATTGATGATGAAAATCATCAGAAGCAATGCTTGAAAGTCTTTAAAAGCCCTTTTTTGCAGTGTGGTGACGGTCTTGACTTCAACATGAGTCAAAAGGCTTACAAAACCCACACCATAGATATGAGTGATTAACGGGGGGAAATTTTAACAAGCAAAACTTGCCTCTTTAAATGCTCAAGATCTGCATTTTGGTTTTGAAGAATAAATGCTACACTGACTACCGGTACGCCATATATATGATGTCATGTAGCGCCAAATGCGGTGTTCACAAAACAGGTCATTTGCAGTTTAAGTACACTCTTAATCAGCAGGGCCTCCTGAATATCTTTCAAGTAGGTACAAATCAATTTGGATCTCCCAATACTTGCAAACCATTTTGGATTGAAATACTGTATCTATGCTTACACATGAAAACATTTTTTTGAATAGTCCTTCTGACATGGGCCCTCCGTATCCTTTGAGCCTCAGAACAATGTCCCAGACCCCCCCTCCTTCTATAGGTGTTGATGGTAATTTTTACCTTTTTATCTGTCACAGGNGTGAAACTCTTTTGTTCTCTTACGCCTTTATGACGCAATTCATATTTCTTAAAAGCAGCACGTTGCTTGCCGGGGGTTTAGTTTGCTTAGACGTGTTTACCGTAGGGACGTGAAAAAAATTGAACCTCAAGTAGCAGTAAATTTACTATCCACTTTTTTGACTTTTACAGCTTGGAAGTAACTTGATTGCAATCAATTTAAACCTGAGGTGTTTGTCAATACTACAAAAGCAGAATGGATAAGCAAACCGAAGCGGACAATGACAACCGTTCTAACCAGGACAACCCAAATAATGAGAGGTCAGTCGGTGTTGGATAGGATAAATTTCACTTTAAAGGCTTCCGTGCAGTGTAAAATCTTATTTTTTGAAGCTGATTTTGTTTGGAACCTTGCATTTATAACAAAAAATGTAGTGTCAGCACTTTTTTTTATATTTGTACAAAGGTATCAAGGTCACTCCACAAGTTACCAGGGCACAGCGACCAAAGCGGATTTGGACAACCACGCTAACCAAATGAATCCGAACAATTCAAAGTATTGTATTGAGATTGTCGAAGTGAAATGATTTCTAAACCTAAATCTGGTTTATTTTTTACAGACACCAAGAATCCAAGAAGTAATGAAGAAAAGAAATGCATGCTTTCGTTTTTTGTGTGTGTGGCTAAACATGTATATTTGCACAATATTTTGTAAAACTGGCCGTTTTTTATATTCTGTGCCCACAAACAGTGGTATAATCTACCTAAAGTTATATTTGGTGGGATTTTAATTCATTTCTGCGTTAACTTTGTTTTCGGAATAAAACAAGCCCAGGTTCATTTATTGATTTATTAAATGAAGTCGCTTTAGATTGTTGGCAGCCAAAGATAGCAGTACGCAGCAAAAACCACTAAAATCTGCGATACGCCCCTCGAAACAAGTTACCCGGTACACAGAAATAAAAACGTACCTTGTCGTTTCCAATCCTTGGCAATGAATGACGGTACGTTACGCAGTAAAAATCATCAAAAGGTACTACACGGCCTTCGCAACGAGGTTCGTGGTACGCACAAATTAATGAAATTTTATTTTGTTTACAGCGCCCGAAACACAAATCAGTGCACATGAATAAATATACGTTTCACACAAACGCTGGAAACACCAGAGTTTTGTGCGAACCTCGTTGAGTATGGCGTACCGGACCATGTGGTGATTTTTCCTGCGTACCGTATCATTGTTCTGTACTGCTATCCTTGTAGATATGTACCAAAACTGAAGTATATTTTTGGTACTAGAATAGTTGCCCTTGTTTCCGATAGATGGTATCGTCTTTTGAAACGTTTGAAGATCGGTTCAATGTCCTAAACATTTAAATACATGTCTTGTTCATTATTTGCCAGTCTTGCGATGCGATAAAACATTACACAAGTGCATGTCTGCAAATATTGCTTATCTGTAGGCTACAGATTATTAAGGCTGGCAATCTACAACGCACACCACAAATTTGGCATTCCGGCACGTTTGTGCGCGTTTGCACAATTGAGATCAACGAAATATATTTTATATTTGGTACAACATGTTTAACAATGTGCACCAGGCACTTAAAAGTCAAACATCAGTAGGGGTTCACCAGTAGGCGCTCAAGAAGTTATGTGTGTTTTAGCGCCCTGGGCGCGAGACTGCAGTTGCACGAGGTCACGCCACAATTTGGATTTTTAATTGCCAGTTTCCGTTTAGACTTCCCATACTGCGCAGACTGGATGACTGGTAGCACTGCAAAGGATATTAGTGCNCAGGGCACTGCGACCAAAGCCGATTTGGACAACCACGCTAACCAAATGAACCCAAACAACTCCAGGTATGGATTGAGATTGTGATGATGAAATAACAGCCAACCTAATATTGTTTCGTTTTTTTTACAGCTACCAAGCACCCAAGAAGTAACGATGAAAATCAATCCATCCTTTTGTTTGTGTGTGTCTGACTGAACCTAATATGCATTTGCACCTAATGTTAAACTGCCCTTAAATAATAATGAGAGCTTGACAAGTTTTGTTTTTCTGTGCCGACAAACAGTGGTTATTCAACATTCTTAAGCCGTTTAAGCTTGATAAAGTAGATTTACAGCCTCCTGTAAGCTAAATTTGACGTGACTTGATTTGCATTTGTGCTCCAACTTTGTACTCGAAATAAAACCGGTCCAAATTCACTAATTTGTTTAAAAAAGAAGTGACTTGTGGAGCAGTTGACAACCAAGCCGACCGTCAAATTCCGGCATTTCATGCTACAAATTGTGTCAAAACTGAATCAGGGCTGGACTAACCATTAGGCAAATTACCCACGCGCTTAGTAATTATACATGTTCTATTGAAAAATCTCATGGATGGAAAAGTATGCCATTGCCAGTGTTTCCAACAGATAGTATTTTCACATTGTTACCTATTTTGCAACGATTTGTCTTTTAAAACATTTTAACACCAAATTGCGACTTAATTTTGTAAAGAACATCACCACCTATAATAAGCCAGATTTGTTGTAATTCTTCGTTAGTATAAGTTCAGAAATTGAACTACCATTTCCAAAATGAAGGACAAACAGTGTCATTTCAAATCTTAATGAAGGACAAGGACAAATAGAGCTGATTGAAGGACTGTCCTTTGAAATAAAGGACGGTTGGCAACCCTATCTGTGATGTAATACACGTCGGATGGACTTTACTTCAATTTGTGTCTGGTTCATGTCGGCCTAAAATAACTTAAAAGTCCATTGACGTTTTGGGTTTATATTTTTCGTAGAAACTAGGTTTTAATTGGGACTGGATCAGTAACTGTGCTGCCATATTGCCTTGTTGTAACAAACGTTTGCAAATTTGCTATAAAACACCCTATATTGTAGCACAGTGCATTCAAGCACTTACAAAGATGGCTCACACTGCTTTGTTTCCGAAATAAATCATCTGCACAGCCAAAAGCTGCTAAACAGTAGCCGTAAAATTAGATTGGACATTTTAAACTGTAAAACAAAGTAGCAGTTTATGATATTTAACCAATGATGCTATACAATATCATTGAATTAACATAAAATAACGAACAATATTGTGTTTTCTGTTTAATGTACATACGCGAAGGGCAGGATAAGCAAATAATTGCAAAGGCGAAACTACAGTTTCGACAGATCGAAACCTGTGTCTCACTGCTGGAAAGTTTTTAGAAGTCCACAACCTTCCTCAATAATCTCTGGTGTGGCGCAATAGCAAACAAAAATGCCTGAGTGGTTTGGCCTAAGTGTTTGCAGAGTTGCATTGTATGAACAGTAATTAAAAACCTTCTATATAAGCTTAACAAGCATATGGGGCACAACTTCGGGCCAGGGAGAAAATTGATAAATATTGGTAATTGCAAAACATGTGATAAAACAACTAAAGTAAGTACCTAACACAAAAAAACATTGATAGCTGGGCACATAAAGGCCCCGGTTATCTCATATCATTTCTTGTCTGGTAGGGGAGGAATGAAAATTTCCAAAATAAACAAAGGGAAAAATGTATCAAAAAAGGTTGGGAACCACAGGTTTCGGCCTCGTTAGATCTCTATCTGACCCTGTTAAAACTATTTCAAAGTCATCAGGTATAAACACAGTGTGCGTGCTGGAGAAACGTGGAGTCTGTCACGTACACATTGTTAAAGAGTCCAGCCAGTTCCAGCAGACAGTGGGGTGCCTTCTCCATTTTACGCCTGTGTCATCCAAATCCATTGTTACTTGGGAAAGTCATAATCCATGCAAAAACGAATTGCCCAACAACAGATCGCGTGTATGCACATGCCAGACACCCACTCAGTGCGTTATGACGAATAAAATTACGTCACGTTCTGTCGACAAAACTCTGGTTTCACCCTTGGCAATCAGGCAGAGAATCTTCGGAAGC
>QXVZ01013633.1:0-10483 GCA_008931825.1 Phallusia fumigata | reverse complement strand
TGTAAAACGTATAAAAATATTTTGAGGAGTTGTTTTGTTGACAATGCTGTTTACTGGGACGCCCGTTGTAACTTCTGAATGCTTTGTCCTGGATTGAAAAGCAAATGTATTTACATATGGCACTCTGTAATATGTACAGTGGATACAGTAGTGATCGACTTCGCTACTTCATTGCTTCGCTTCCCCCGAATCTAAAAAGTGATAACAATGCTTGTTATACCTCACAGAAATAGCTGTAAGTCAAGTTTAAATAGTTTCGCAGTACACTTTAACGAACAGCAAAACATACGACCAATCCGAGAGAAAGCAAAAAGGTTTGTCCCTTCAAACAGCGTGAAATCTGTACCGAATGCTACCAGCTAGAACAGGTGTGTATTGAAGTCTGAAACCAGTTCTCGACTTACCAACTTTCATGTTCACACTTCCCTGAACGCCCAACACAGAGTTTTCTACATTTGAGTCTCTCATCTCAATCTTTTGTTTGTGCACGCTCTTGTCGACTGTGGTAAATAATACAATGTATAACTACTTAATAAACGCCAAATGGGCATAAACTGGACACTATTGTCTGACATAAATTTCGCTATGTTCTAATAGATAAATCACTGAAATTCAAAACTGACGTACCATGAGTCTTTTCACCATTGTAGTTGGTAACATCGCCTTCATTCTGAAAAATTTTTACATCGTTTCCAAAACTGCAGCCACTAAACGAGTTTTTTGGAGCAGACATTACGTCACTGAGAAGGAGCAGTGTTACTTACGAAAATACCTATTGCTGACAGAAATAAGCAGTTAAGATTATAATCCAAGTGTGACACAAAAAGCCGAAGACACTAAGCTACCATCTTTCACGTTCACCCAAAGCCTTTACTTTCAGTACACAACCAGCAGAACCGTACAGTTTGAGATTCCCCTGCTCGGGACAACAAACGGGGAACCAGACGGGAATTCCCCCGGTTTTTTTCCTGGAAACAACCGTTGGCCTTACATCAGCGTTGCAACATTACCGATTTTAACGTTGTAGTGACAAACAAAACCAAATTGACGAAACCATTATTTTGACCATATAAAATGGGTGTGTACCGTGAGTTAAACGGTATAACAAAGGACAAAGAAAGCTGCTATAACCCAGGTAAGCCTGAAAGCTGGCACATGTCCTGCTCAAATATTAACTGTAGTTTTGCTTTCAAAGGTTGCTGGAAATTGAAAAGGACAAGACAGAAGGAAACTCGCGACAACCAACCGTAAACCAATCACAAATCATCATGATTTATCTTTAGTTCTTTAGTTTTTGCGTATTCTCGTGTTGCCGTCTTTATAGCTATCGCCAGCCCTCACGAAATGAAGAAGTTTTGTACATGGTGTAAATAGTGCTCGTTGTGCTTTCTAATAAACAAAGTTATCAAATAACGTTCAAGGTGTATTACAAAAATCATATCGTACAGCAGATTAAAGCGGAACGTACGTGACCAGGGAGGAAAGTATCGCTAATTAAAAAAACCACCAGGTTAAAATATCTTACAGCATGCGACGGACCAAACAACAAGTTTACACCGGTCTCTTTCAAAACGTTTGTAAGCAGTTACTAAACCCACATGTAACAATGTGGTCTTTTTGTAAAACCGAATTGTTATAGCACTGGTTTGACTTTATAATTACCGTCTGTTGGATTAGCAGTTGACTGAAACATACTGCTGCAGAGTCTTTTACTTATACTTGTACCTTGGCTATAAAGGCTGCTTTTTACTAAACAAAATTTTTTCAACGACATATATGTTCGGTAATGCTAATTGGTTTCAATTTGTAAATATGGAACTACAGCTTTAGGTCAGACATTTTACCTCTAACAGTTTTTGAAAATGACACCGAGGGGTGGTTCCCCTTGGGGCGCTGCTTGTTTGCGTCATATGAGACAAAAGACAAACAGTCCTGCCTACCTTTTTTGTTCTGGCGCAATACAGACGTATAATGACGTCGATAGAATCTAATTTCGATAGGCAAACAATAATCTACGATGGTTCAACTTGCCAAAACAAGTGGTTTTTCCTTTGCTACACATAAGTTAAAACTTTGGATTTTACATGTTATCACCGGAAACATGCCCACCAGCACCGTAGTTAACTTATCACAGTTAGCTACAAGCAGAAGTAAATGGTGAGCACAATACACACAAGGNTTAAATATCCACCTTTTCGGTTTACAGTGTAGCGCGGCAATAAAGACTGCTTTTTATTTAACGAACATTTTTTTAACGACATATATGTTCGGTAAAAGCTAATGGGTTTTAATTTCTAAATATAAAACTACAGCTTTAGGTCAGACATTTTACGTCTACCAGTTTTTGAAAATGACACCGAGGGGTGGTTCCACTTGGGTGCTGATTAAAAAGAGAAAAAAACGTCCGGCCTACCTTTTTTGTTCTGGCGCAATACACACAAAAGTATAATGATGACGACAAAATCTAGTTTCGATGGGCAAACAACGGTCCACGATGGTTCAACTTGCCAGAACAAATGATTTTTCCTTGCTACACATAAGTTAGAACTTTGGATTTTACATGTTATCACCGGAAACATGCCCACCAGCACCGTAGTTAACTTATCACAGTTAGCTACAAGCAGAAGGAAATGGTGAGCACAATACACACAAGGAATGTAGTGTAGGACATGCAAGACAAGACCAATAACTGCATTCACATTCAACCAAACCAGGCCTGCACAGAATGTGGGCACAATGTTTAAAGTTATTTTCCACACTTCTATTCCAGAAGAGGTTGAGGGCCATCCCCAACAAATGTTTCAGGGAATTTTATTTCCAAAGCCTTTTCAACACATGATGGCAGTAACCGGGAGTCCAGCCATTCCAGGTACTCGAACTCAGCAGTAAGTTTGAGTTTCCTATAAACACAAAAAGCGAATTCGGTTTGAACGAAATTACTCTCCCCATAGTACACATACTTTGGCTGAGAAAATTCGGCGGACATTGCCGCCGATCCATTTCGCTTCCTTCGATTGTAATTTTTTCCCAGCACCCACACATTCAAGCAGCATGGGTCAAAGCCTGGATGTTGTGAAATACACTTTAAATGAGGAAACGGTCGCAGTTNGAACTTTGGATTTTACATGTTATCACCGGAAACATGCCCACCAGCACCGTAGTTAACTTATCACAGTTAGCTACAAGCAGAAGGAAATGGTGAGCACAATACACACAAGGAATGTAGTGTAGGACATGCAAGACAAGACCAATAACTGCATTCACATTCAACCAAACCAGGCCTGCACAGAATGTGGGCACAATGTTTAAAGTTATTTTCCACACTTCTATTCCAGAAGAGGTTGAGGGCCATCCCCAACAAATGTTTCAGGGAATTTTGTTTCCAAAGCCTTTTCGACACATGATGGCAGTAAACGGGCGTTCAGCCATTCCAGGTACTCGCACTCAGCAGTAAGTTTGAGTTTCCTATAAACACAAAAAGCGAATTCGGTTTGAACGAAATGACTCTCCCCATAGTACACATACTTTGGCTGAGAAAATCCGGCGGGCATTGCCACTGATCCACTTCGCTTCCTTCGATTGTAATTTTTTTCCAGCACCCACACATTCAAGCAGCATGGGTCAAAGCCTGGATGTTGTAAAATGCACTGTAACTCAGGAAACGGTCGCAGTTTTCTCCACACGTTTGTGTCAGCCAAACAGCATCTGCGTTCCGCGGCAATCGCATTAGGACATCGACCACATTCGCATCTGTGGACATAGTTGTGAAAATCGTGCTTATAATTACTATGCAGCGCCAAAAGCTTACTGGTTTTGCTGCGGGTTTCCTGCAGGCACTGTTGCTGTTGGTTGGTCAGTTTGTGCAGGTGGACTGCTTCGCATCGGTGAGCTTGACTGTGGGTTATCTGCACGCAAGATAACAGCAACGTAAAACATTGGCATATGTATTGCTAGATTCACGTGAAAAACAGAAAGCTATCGTATACAAATCCCATTAAGGTAATCAACATGCAAAAGGAATATTTCGCCAGTGAGTTTGTGACTCACTTTCCATTGTTATAGTCGTGAGTATTAGCAAACTTACGATTTGTAACGTTGACAGTGTTTGCCCCAACGACCGCGTTACCGGAAACCTTTGCTTCCCTCATATCGATGCGCTGCTCATGTTTGCTGTTGTCAACTGCGTTCGACAAAACAAATATTAGCTTTTGGTTTGCTTTGGCACCATCCAGCTGGCTGCACAGGGTTGCAGCCTAAAATTTGGGTTGTTGTGGCTACACGGTTAACGAAAGTTCTGTAGCATTGAGTTAACGGACACACCTGATCCATGATAGAGATTCGTATCACGTCCACTTGAATTAAAGGTTGTATTTCCGGACATCTGGCAGTTATTTACGTTCAGTTCAACGCCGTTAGACATTGTGCTACGCTAAAATTCAATGGACCGAAAAGTCTGTCCCCGAAGTGGCCCAGGAACGACCGGTTTAAAAGCTGTAGTTGGTATGTTCGTTGCCTTTCTGATACTACAGGTTAAAGCGTCCCTTTTCTCCAAAACACCTATTTTCCTAGTGTAAAAAATACTACGTTGTTCACAGTTGTTGCATATGTTGTATTGGGCGGAACATTAGTTTATCTAGGCTCATTTTCTTTCACCTTTGCTAGCATTACAAATACTACTTCAATACACACAAGTGTGATGTGTTCGGGGCATTTTGTAAGTGTGGCTGTCTGGTAAAATAGTCATGGGTGGATTCCCCTGGTGAAGCTGTCTGGTGAAATTTGACGCACAGCTATGACATGCAGTTGCCCTGGCGGTACCGAATATAAAAGAACAACAGTTATGACCACTATATTATTTTTCTGTAAGGGTACATTAATTCTTTTGTGCTAAACGGCCCTTGTTGGCTTGCTGTCCAAAAACTCTCGGGACAACAAACGGGGAGAACTAGACTTTCCAGGTGTATTTTTGGGTTAACTTAGATAAGCGTTGGCTTTTCATTTTGAACGTGCAGTTAACTATAGCGGCTGGGTATTAAACCTCACAGCTACCTGGTGCCTTGTAGATGTTAACGTCTCGTCCACTGCTGTGAAAAGAGTTCTCTCCAGTGAAGCGACAACCTTGAAAGCTAGTTTTAACCGACATCACTCACAGTTTCATACAAGATTCACGTAATCTACTGAAGTTTGAAATATGCCTGTAAGCTTCTACAATATCCGCTGCAGCACTAATGACCTGATTTTACGCTGCAGATCGATAAACTATCACTTAAACCAATTTAGTGACAGTATATATATATAACTTACACGACCACCAGACGGTACAGCAAATTCTGGTGAACTCCCGTTACCAAATCCACCAGCAGAAATGATCTCGGGAATCACCTTCGGTAAAATGTCTCGCAAGCGCCACATTTTGTTGCGGTGTACACTTCGCATCACCAAAATCGTTGTGTGACTAATGTTTTTTGAATTACTAAATACGGAACCTTGTGAAAAAACTGAAACAGAATTTGCAAAAAGTGCTCATTAGAGTTTACCTTTATGTTAAACAAGTAAATGTAAAGCGTATTTAAATGTTATACTGAGCCGTTGGACGTTTGTCAACAGTTATTTATCAATACATGAATCTATCGTAAGAAAGCGTTTGAGTTTTGAAAATCGTAGCTTTTGTTAAGCATCGTATATTCAAATGACATGTCGCAAATTGTCAAGAGCTATGCCTGACGTCAAGTTCACATCATTTCCTTTATCAGAGATGCTTAGTAAACACGAATGTACACAAACACCTTCAGGTTTTGGTTTGATTGTGACGCGAAGAAAAAAAGAGAGTTGCAAGGAGCTAGAAATAAGCAAAATCGTAAATTTATCGGAACTGCTAATTCGTAAATGCGGTTTGGGCGTAAATTTAGATCGTTAGCAACGCTAAATTAGATTATTTTTTGTCCGTTATGTGGGTAACTCTAACAAGTCACGAGTTGGGTGCACAGTCAATAGTTTAAGGCTACAAGTCAAAAGCAAAGATATAACGACCTCTAGCTGCAAGATGAATACTTGTTTCCGCTGGAAACCTAAATATTTTTTTGTTATTATCTGAATAGGAGACTGCCTTTAGCTTTTTCTACTTGTCTTTTCTTGTAAAACTTCTTGATCACCAATGCGGCGACACAAGTAATGCAGTAAAACACAATTTTATTATCTGGCGCAAGTAAATGCTCAAAGCTGTAACACAGGTGAAAACTTATGTACAGTAATATCAATCTTCATTTCATGTGAGGGCTCCACAGACTACACAAAGCGGTACAAAAACGCTACATACAAGCTGAACAGTATTAGTTGCTGATTGGGACTTGGTAAAGTTTCCGTCTGATCTTCCAGCTCCAAGACCCTGCCAAATAACAAAATTATCAGGTTTTGGTAAAATATGTACATACGACATTAAACCCACTTGTACCTTTTTGGATGATCAACGTCGTTATTGCAATTTGTTCCATGACACACAATCAACAAAAACTTAGATTGTATAAGTAAAACGTGCTTCAGTTTACTCGGTTTGTCCAATGCTTGGTACAAATAGAACTATAAAGCACGTAATGATCGCGCAATCATGAAATACGTAGGCGGTTGTCCCGCGGGTAACATACAAAAAACCCCGGGGGATTCACCTGTTGGTTCGTGACGATTTTGTCACGTGACACATCTCACATCAAGTTTGCGTCCTTTTCTTTGTCAGCGACCAGATACAAAAAAACGATTGTACCCTTTTATAACGAAGGATATCCATAACATTGTTACATCATGTTACGTGGAAAACAAATCAACGCAACGCGCCTGGGCTGACAAGTAGCTGGTAACCAACGCAAACTTTAAACTATTTGAAGTCCCACATAAAACGCCATTCCTAAAATAAGTTTGCATGGCAAACTGGTTTAAGAAGCCCTGGTCTAAATCACTACGTAACACAAGTAAAGTAGTGTAACAAAAATAGTACTACAAATTTGCATAAGTTGTAATGCACAATATATTTACAATAAGATAACCTTTATTTCACGTGAGATCTTTACCGACGACATATGGGGGTAAACATGCGTTCAATACACAATTGACAATGTTTTGCTGTCGGTTACGATTTAATATTGTTTCTTTATCAGGTTTTTCTTTATCACGATTTAATATTGTTTCTTTATAAATTCAAAGCTATGATCTGACATTTTACCAGGAGCAGTTTCAAAAATGACACCGAGGGGTGGTTCCCCCACCGGTGCTGCTTTCGTGAGTCAAATGAGACAAACGACAAAATGTCTATTGTCTAGCCCACATTATGTGTTCTTGCGCAATACCCTTGTGGTTTGAACTTAATATCGCTACAGAAACAAACAATGGTCCGCGAGGTGCAACTTTCCAAACACACATTGTTTTTTTTCTTTGCGACACATGAGTTGAAGTGTTCACATGTCATTACCGTGCAAAGGCTTAGCCAGATCAAAATGTTGGGAGGGGGCCAAATATTTCAAAGGAAAACCTACCTTAATGTAAAACTCGGGTCTCTTTTTCAGTGGTAACCCATAANATTATGTTCCAAACAGTATACGGATTGTAAAAAGCACTTTAAAACATTGGAAATGGCTGCAGTTTTCCCCATACGTTCACCTACTCGCGACACCATGACCGTTCCTGCCCCAACAACCGAATCGCCGTAAACGTTTGCCCACTTGTATTTGTGCGCTTAAGCTGGCGCTGGTTTACTTCTGTGGGCAAAAATCGTTAAATATTCATTCATTAGCAAATAAAAACTTACTGTGCATAAAAGCAATTCACCACTTTCAACATTAACAGATACACCTGATACAAAGTTAAAGTTGCCCGAAAATTTTGCATTGTGCACAGAAAAAACTGTCCTTGTGATGCATTTCGTCAACTGCATCAGTTTATATCAGCTTTCACGATATGTCGATGTAACTTATAACAGTAACAATAAGCGTTGCAATCTTGTGGTAACAGTATTTCAAATTTTACAGCGTGCTGTGATCAGTTGTCTCAGTTATTGTGTCAGTTGAGTTTTTCACGTAGTTTTATTTCATGCCATTTTCAAGTCACAACTTTAAGTGAGCTCGAAATTTTTGTGAATACTAGAGTACGCCCTAGAGACAATGGTTAAAAAACATTGCACTGTATAGTGGCGCAGGTATAGGTCACGTGGTCTATATGTCTCCCACACAGAAACTTGCGACCCGTGACTTACAGCCCTCACAGCCCGAGCTATTGTTTTCAAGTTAATCCCAGTTTGAATATATGTGCATAAAGTGTCCAGGTTTAAAGTCCCGGAGTAACTTTGCCTCATGACTGGTTTAGTTCGAATCGAGGTGTGAGCTTGCGCCATTGCTTGTTTGAGTCAAATATTGTTGAGGAACAAGGGATAAAGTCTGATGACCTTTTGCGTTCTTTTGTTGCCGCGCCTGTTTTGCATGTAAGTTGTTTTCCCCTACTGAAAACGTTGAATTTTGTAACAGGTGCTTGGTGGCCTTGCTTTAAAAAGGTCATAGATGCAATGATCCACGACCTAGAACCTAAATGTTGGCGCAACCATAGCACCTATAGCAGATCGTGGCCCACGCAAAAAACTTCCTAATCACCACACCACAAAATGTTGCTTTCCTGTCATTTTTGTTAAAATTTTTTGGTTGCCCTGTTGTTATGTAAAAAATGCTTTGTTTCATCTAAACCTTTCTAGCTTGCGGGTTACAAAACCAAAGAAACATGCGAAAACCTGTTTGTGGTCCCGTTGGAATGATGTGTATAGTTGTGTGGTAAAACAAAATTGTCAAACACAAGTCATCTCTTTTACAGTTTTCTTAGTTAGTCTACTAAGGCTTGCTGGTAAACCGCTTTAATTGCCCAAAACGTTGATAGGTGTGTTTAATTTCATCACCTATAGGCTGAAAACCCTTGGACTAAATCATTCTATCATTTTAAGTTCAATGATTCTAAGTTTGTTTAATCAAAATTCATTGATTTCGGCCAAATCCTAATTTAACAACGCGTGACAATTACCTTAGCAAAAAACTTTATATCAGACCGATCCTATAACGGTTTCGTGATGCTGATGACAACATGACAACTGTCCGGAGATTTTTATTGACTTTAAAAAAACCTGTTTGCAGTCCTCACGGATTGATTTGTATAATTGTGTCGTAAAACGAAAATGTCAGACTAAAGCGGTCTCTTGAAATTTTACAGGTTTTTGTTAAATTATTGATCAAGTAGACAGATTAAGTTCAAATGAACTTGAGCTAATCATAAACTACCAACGTGCAACAATTACCTAAGCAAAAACAATATACCATATAGATAACGACATGTAACGGTTGTGAGATGTTGTTGTTTACCTGCACGATGTGTATTTCATAACTTACTACCTAAAGTTGGTAACATTCAGACAACAGAAGCATGATGACTGTTTTACAATATGTACAACGAAAAAATGCAAAAATAAAACTTCGACGCAGTTTACCGAATTCTATTCATTTTTTCAACTTGATTTAGTTTGATTGTTTTTTCATAGCAGTGGGTGATTTATTGGAATTAAACATTTTCGCTTCCTTACTGCAGTTCCGGTTGAGAGCCATCGTTGCCAAACGTATCGGGGAATTTTGCATCAATGGCTTTCTGAACACATGATGGCGCTATATCATCGCGCGAACTCACCCATTCAAGGTAATCACGCTTTGCTGTGCTTCTATATTTTCTGTACAAAAAACAAAAGTGAAACATTGTTGTTGTTTTTTGTAAAATATGGAATAGTGCAATTGGGATGCTAATACACTTACTCTGCTTGGGAAAGACCAGCTGGCACTGATCCGGACTGTTTGTTCGTGTTGTAACTTCTGGCCAGAACGTATGGGGTCAGGCAAATGGGAGAAAAGTCAGAATGTTGAACAATGCATTCCAAATCTGGAAATTTTCGCATCTTTTTCAAGGCACCGTTACTATCTTGGCAACATACTCCCAGCTCACCGCATCGCTTGCATTCACACCTAGGCACATTAGCACATTTTGTCAGTAAAACATGCCCATAAGCAATTTCAAGCATAGCAAAGAATGCTTACTGATTCCTTTCCCTGTTTCGCGTCTTTCTCGCTGTTGACGGGCCTGATGGAACAGCAGATTGGCTGTCNTTTTTTTATTTATAACTAAGACCTACTAAACGGAATAATATCAACTCGATCTCATTATTGCTTCTATTAAACATCCTTCGCGTCCTTATTCCAGCTTCGGTTGAGAGCCATCGTTGCCAAACGTATCGGGGAATTTTGCATCAATGGCTTTCTGAACACACGATGGCACTATACCGTCGCGCGAATTCACCCACTCAAGGTAATCACGCTTTGCTGTGCTTCTATATTTTCTGTACAAAAAAACAAAAGTGAAACATTGTTGTTGTTTTTTGTAAAAAGAGGGTGTAGTGCAACTGGGATGCTAATACACT
>QXVZ01013632.1:0-40869 GCA_008931825.1 Phallusia fumigata | reverse complement strand
ATTCAATACCATTACATTCGGACTCTAATTGTTTGGCATTTAATAACATAATCTGTTTGAAAAAGCATAAAAAGCACCTAAAAAGCACCTTTTAAAATCAGACCAAATCATTTCTCACACTATGTCAATTACAATCTATACGTCAAAAGCACGATACAAACTAACAAATATGTTGACCTGCAGTAAGATTCGGCCGAGCAGCAGCAAAACTAAATACAAACACTGAACAACCATTTCAACGCGGTTTCAGTGATACGACATACATATTCAACAACGTTTACCTTTGACAAACCAATTATAAGCTGATGTGCAAATCAACTGCAGAAAACTACTGTAAATAAGAGCAAAGTTGTTGTAAGTAGCAAACGTACTTTCGGTTACCACTACGCAAGCACGGGAGAACAACAATTTTTTAGTTTTATACGTAAAGCGGTGGAATAATATGAACCTTTGTGCTGATGTGTCATGAAATATGTCTCACTACCGGTTGGGGGTTGTTGCGTTTCCGATACATGCAACTCTATAGTAATGATTTATACTGATCATACGGCAGCGTAGCAGGGCAAATATTAAAAAATATATTGCTGGGGCTATGGTGACTAATAAAAAATACACCACAATGTCATGTTACACAAACTGTCGAATTTCATCTAATTCCGTCGGTATTTAGTAGTTTGCTATATTGTAGGGTACTTGTGGGTTAACTGTTCGGGCTATACGGTGAAATTAAGAAATCCATACACAACAATGTCATGTTACACACACTGTCCAAATTTTCAACTTATTGTTTAGTAATATGACAAATTTTGGGGGCTAGCTGGGTAACCGCTGGGCACCACAAGCCAACCATTATTGACAACCCCGACTTGCTTAAACCGGAACCCTTTTCATTTGTGGTGTTTGCGAGCATGCAAAACCTTTGAACGTTTTACTCTTTTGGTGCTAACGGGGTAAGAAATTTGAACGACTTTCTTAACTAAACAGTGCAAACAAACAGAATAGAAAAGAGGGAAAAAAATAAAAATTACAACAACACATGAACATGACTGTTTACTTACATTTGGCATGTCTAATCACGATGATAAATTTCAACCACATTCCTCCATTGCTTTTATGAGTGCAGGTTTTCCAATCCGTTTGATATTCAGGAGCCGTCTTTTAGAAATAAATCTGCAAAAAAAACAAAAGCATTCAAGTTTGCGGACATGCCTGTAATTAAAATACAGGGGCGGTCAAGTGTGCACTCTAAACCTATGTATGTAAACATAAATATGTATCAAGTTTAAAAATCTTCACTGGCTTGAATGGTAAACTATCAGCAAACCACATTTTACCAGCGTGCACAATACTGCTTTGCATTTACATTTTGCAATGTATTTTATTCTACTTGTATTCTATTCTTGTTTACTTACAGTTAGCATTTACATCATTGAAAACGCTTGTCCTAATCGAATCTTTTTTTCAACATTCCACGATAATCTGCAACACAACTAGCAAGTTATGTATGCCAACATGATGTATAAAATTTCTTATTCATTCAACGAAAGTAAACAACAGACTTTAAGATTCTTTTTGTAGGCGGAATAAACTTGTGAAAATCATTGCACCTACCGTGGGTATATGACAGTAATTACGCAGAAACGTCAGCGTAAACCGAACATCCGAATACACGAAGACTCTTCTGCAAAACAAAGCAGAAGCAGTGTTAGGAATTCTATGCGGTATGAAACATAGTTCACAACACGTTTAAACACGTCGACATGCAAAGACAACATAAGTCGTACCGTCTTACCACGCTCGATTTAAAAATAAATGAATTTAAAGGTAGTTGAATTATCATTTTATACTCGCCTGTTTTCTGGCCCTTTATGTGTCTTACCGAACGCATCTCGTTGTTCGTACGATGTGTCTCCAGCTCCAATGTTCTGGTTGTGGAAATATTTCAGCATTTATACGAATGTGTGACCTATACAGCAAAAATCGAAATGTTAATGTCGCGTAATACCACATTTCTGCGAAATAAAAAAACAGCACAAGGAATTTGAAGCGACATATAAACTAGTTAACAACGTATCAAATATGTCAGATTAGGAAGACATAATAAGTGCACTTTATTCTGTCTTCCCATGCACTGCCTGAAACTTATTGTGTTTACTGCTAATTATGTAGTCAATTTCACCACCGTTTTTGTGTATAGCCTAATGTGACAAATTAAGGGATTTCACTAGGGTCATCTTCCATATGGACAGTGTTCCAGTTCAAATGTCCCGGTAGCGGTCGAGCAACATGTGTTTGCAGTGAACAGATGCCGAGCGAGTACCTGAAAGCAAAACGATCCAACAGCAGTACTGTGTACTTCATTAGTTCTCCAAACTTACACAACAACAAATCACAATTCGGTATAGGTCCAGAAGCAAACCAGTGTGCACCCTGGTTTACCTCCTATTATTTCAGTAGATCGTTCGTGAGATTTACGTGGAATTTAAGATCTACTTGCCTGTTTTACGTAAAATGTTGGAAAATGTTTCCCCAGCTTAAATGTCGAGGTGGCGGTCAAGCAATCAGTGGATAGTCTGGAAACATTAATTTTAAGTCCCACCACGACCTAAAACAAAAAGATCCAACAACAGTACTGTTGCATTAAACAGGATGTCAAAACTTATAAAACAACAATTTACATTTCGGTAAAGGCCCAGAAGCAAACATGAAATTACCTGACTAATTCCGCTTGTAAGTAACTCTTGTGACCTTCACAACCTTCGACGCAAGATGCGAAAGAAGAATGACACATCACACGCACCAGAACTATGCGAGATCGCCTTTTTCCTTTTTCTTTCTTCTTCTCGACCAATCAAAACGCTTGCCTTTGAAACGTCACAGAAGCGCTTTTTAACCGTCCGATGACAGACTGATTGCACTTAAGGCCGGTTAGAACTTCCAAGAAATCTCAAACGGTTAAAGCAGGAATCGGAAACATAAACGTTACGCAAATTTACGTTAAAAACACCAAGGCTATGGCCTTGGTTATCGTTTTGGGTGTTAAAAAATGGACAAAAGATAGCAGTTTTTCGCAATTTTTTGCAGCGCTCAAGGCGGTCAAAACGGGTTATCTAGGATTCGAAGACAAAATATTTTCGCTATTGTTTCGTCAAAAATCACAAAGGTTATAGCCTTGCTTTGTCTGCTGTGGGGGGCCAAAAAATCGCAATAATCTCTAGTTTTATGCGAGTTTGCAGGAAATATACCAGTTTCAAAGCGCTATCACTTGAAAAAAGGAAAAATATGTTCCCTTCATTGAAGGGGAACCTTTACGAAAGTTATCTAAGCATAAGAACATAACTGCTTACTTTCATTTGGCATTTGATGCATCTGATCACGATGATGCTTATCCACCAGATTTTTGCATTGCTAAGTACAGGTACAGCTTTTTCAATCATTTGATATTCCAGACCCGTCATCAAGAAACAAATCTGCAACAAAACTGACAACAGCATTCAAGTTTGACAAGCAAAATAGCAGGTGCAACATGCAAATGATCATGCAAAAATCAACACCGGGATCGCTATTCGTCGCAGCAACAGGGAAGTGTTTACGAAATTAGATGGCTTAACGCGATATATTTGAAAAACCG
This sequence comes from Phallusia fumigata, assembly GCA_008931825.1. NCBI lineage: Eukaryota > Metazoa > Chordata > Ascidiacea > Phlebobranchia > Ascidiidae > Phallusia > Phallusia fumigata. Next base: position 37,238 of record QXVZ01013632.1, on the reverse strand, counting down.
CGTATGTTTCAATGTCTCGTCCATTCAAAGAAACGTGCCTGAAAACAATTAATTACCTGTTGTTCATGAAGCCGTCCGATCCCTGCAGTTCTACATGCAATAAAGGTCTCCTGGGTGCGAATTCTGACAGAAAAAAACCCAGAAATGTCAACGATAAATAATAATCGCTGTTTTGAGTCATGCATAAAGTTATTTGATAGAGCAAATAAGACGGTCCAGAACCTATGTATGTAGACATAAATATGTATCAACTTTAACTTAACTTTAAAAATGCAAATTTCTTCTGTCGTCTTTTAACATTTCCCATTAAACAGTACATTAAAACATGTCAAACATTTAAAGGAAGGACAAAATGCTCAGTTTACTGGCTAAAGTAAGAACACCAAATACTGTAGAGATGGCGTTCTGCGTGTAGTTAATGCTGACACACCATGACCCATTAAATAATATTTTTCACATATACCTATTTATTACATTGGATGCATATTCAATACCCGCATTACATTGGGTCCCTAATTTCTTGGCATGTAATAATATGACATGTTTGTACAAGCATAAACACATGGGTTCCCTACCACAAGAACATTACGATTCGGAAGAAAAACTAAAGAGTACGTTTACGAATTCGAACATTTCTATCCAATGCCGAACGATTAAAACCGCACAAACCAACAAATATGTAGACCTACAGTAAGATTTGGCCGAGCAGCAGCAAAACGGAATACAAGATGTAAAACGCATTTCGGCTACCACTACGCAATAACAGCTTTATTTTCACAAACTGAATAGGTGACAAGTAGCACAAAAGAACGTCTACTTTATAGTTATATCTTGAAAGCAGTGGAATAATATAAACCTCCGCGTTTGTCGTAAAACAGGTCCTGTGCGTTACGAGTTGTTGTGTTTTCGATGCATGCAACTATATAGTGATAATTTAAGCTGGTCATAATATATTGCTATGATGTCCAACAAAAAAATAAATACACCACATTGGCATGTTACACAGCTAGGGGGTCAAATTAAGAAGTCCATACACAACAATGACAGTTATACACACTGTCAAAATTGTCTGCAATTTTTTAGTAATTTGACAAATTTTAGGGGGCTCACTGGGGCTATGTGTATAATGCATCATTCGTTACACCACAATGGCCCTACTTCTACCTAATATATATTTAAAAATTTCCAATCAAATATTATTTGTAAGTTGACCACAACAGGACGCCACAACCCAAACACTAGTGACAACCAGTTTGAACCACCACACACTCAAGTTTCATTAAACCGGGACAGTTTTCATTTGTGGTGTTTGCAAGCATGCAAACCTTTGAAAAACGTTTTACTATTTAGGGGCTAGTCGGGTAAGAAATTTTAACGACTTGCTCAACTAACCGGTGGAAACAAACAGATTAGAAAAGACCTAAAAGAATAATAACTACAAAAGCACATGAACATGCCTGTTTACTTACATTTGGCGTGTCTAATCACGATGATAAATATCAACCAGATTCCTCCATTGCTTTTGTTAGTGCAGATTTTCCAATCCGTTTGACATTCAGGAGCCGTCTTCAAGAATTCAATCTGCGAGAAAAACAGCAACAACATCCAAGTTTACGGATTTTCAAGTTTGCAGTTTTATTTTATCTTAACATTTTAAGATTTTTGTGATTTAAACGGTTTTGCTTGTGAGAATTCGTTCATATTTTGATGTGGACACTTCTACCGATGCTGACAACCGAATGTTCAACGGAAAGTGTTTACGAAATTATGCTCAGTGCTTGGTATGGCTTATGGAAACTTTACAACGCTTATTACACGAACTACAGATGGTAAATCAAAGCAAACCAAGGTTTACAAGCGTGCGCAATACATTTTTGCCTTTAGCATGTATTCTACTAGTTTTTTATTCTTGTTTACTTACAGTTAGCATTTAGATCCTTCAAAACACTGGTTCCGGTCGAATCTTTTTTTCAACATTCTGCGATAATCTGCAACACAACTAGCAAGGTATGAATTTCTAGAATTTCTTAATCATTCAAAAAAACAAAAACAGGTAGGCGGAACCAGTGTTTTAAAGGATCTAAATGCGGAATACATCGTTTGCAGAACATTTGTCTCGCAGCAAGAGACCGAGTCGCGAAGTTTTGCAGCAAACCTGCTTTTGCGATCTTACAAAAAAATATCATGCCTATAGATTAGTTTAGTATATTTGTATTTACATTTTATTTCTTTGTCTTATGTATACTAGTTCACAACACGTTTCAATATGCCGACATGCAAAGACAGGATAAGTGCACGTTATACCGTCTTTTCATGCTTAACATAAAAATAATTTTACACGCAGCTGAATAATCATCTTTTACTCGCCTGTTTTGTCCCATTATGTGCTTCACCAAACGTATCTCTTTGTACGTACGCTGTTTCTCCAATATCCCGTAATACCACTTAAACAAGAGGAATTTTCTGCAAAATAAAGAAAAACAGCACAAGGAATTCGAAGCGATATAGAACCTAGATAACAACGTATTAAATATGTCAACATGAGAAGACAGTATAAGTGCACTTTATTCTGTCTTCCCATGCTCTGCCCAAAACTTATTGTGTTTACTGCTAATTATAAGATCAACTTCCACACCTTTTGTTTATAGCCTTATGTTGCAAATTTAGGGATTTCACTAGGGTCATCTTCCCATGGACAATTTTCCAGGTCAAATGTCCCGGTGGCGGTCGAGCAGCATGTGGTTGCAGTGAACAGAAGAAGCCGTGCGAGTACCTGAAAGCAGAACCATCCAACAGCAGTACTGTGTACTTCAAAAGTTGTTCAAACTTACACAAAAACAAATAACATTTTGATATAGGCGCAGAAGCAAACCAGTGTGCACCTCCGACGCGAGCTGCAAAAGAAGAATGACACATCACACGCACCTGAACTAAGCGAGTTCGCCTTTTTCTTTCTTCTTCTCGACCAATCAAAACGCTTGCTTATAAATCGTCACAGGAGCGCTCTCCATCCGTCCAATGGCTGACTAATTGCCACAACTGGGGAGTTGCGTTTGCAGCAGTTTGATTTGCTGCGAGGGGCAAAGCGCCTGGAAACTCGCCGGTCGAATAGGCGTGACGTGGTGTGATTTGGATTTGCGCTTGTGACATCACAGTTCTTGCCGGGAGCTGGATGTGGTCCTTTGCATTGTAGAAACTGTGCTAGTGTAAAATAAAAATCTGTCGGTCGTGCAATAGAGTTTATAAAACGCTTTTACAGCCGAGTGTGGATCTCGCAGAAAATAGGAGACATACGTAAAAAAACACCAATACTATGGCCTTTATCAGTTTTAGGGTGGTAAAAAATAAACAAAAAGTAGTAGTGTGTTGACTTCAGGCGGTTTCGAACTTCTAACGAACCCCAAAACGGATTTGAACTGGAATCGAAAACATAATATTTTCGCCCTTTTTCGTAGAAAAGACAGGCTGCAGCATTGTTTATTTATTCTGACGGTTTTTGGAACCACAAATATTTGAAAACTTCATTTTTTGCGTTTTTCGGCGGATAATTTTAATCTTCTCAGACCTTCCGCGGANGCCGTGCGAGTACCTGAAAGCAAAACGATCCAACAGCAGTACTGCGCACTTCAAAAGTTGTTCAAACTTACACAAAAACAAATAACATTTTGATACAGATGCAGAAACAAACCAGTGTGCACCCTGGTTTGCTTATAATTATACCAGTTGATCGTAAGTTAGATTTATGTAAAAATTATGATTAACTTACCTGTTTTACGTAAAATAATGGACAACGTTTTCCCAGATTAAATGTCGAGCAATCAGTGGATAGTCTGGAAACTCGCACCACGACCTGAAAAAAAGATCCAACAGCAGTACAGTTGCATTTAATAGGTTGTCAAATATCACAAAACAACAATTCACATCATGGTCTGGTTCCAGAAGCAAACATGAAATTACCTGACTAGTTTCCGCTTGTAAGTTTTGATTGTGGCTCCCTTCACAACCTTCGACACGAGCTGCGAAAGAAGAATGACACATCGCACACACTAGAACTAAGCGAGTTCGCCTTTTTTCCTTTTTCTTTCCTTATCTCGGCCAATCAAAACGTTTGCTTTTAAATCGTCACAGGAGCGCTCTTCATTGATTGCACCAACTGGTGAGTTGCGTCTGGAGCAGTTTGATTTGCTGCAAGGGGCAAAGCGCCTGAAGCGTGACGTGGTGATTTTGGATTTGCGCTTGTGACATCACAATACTTGCCGGAAGCTGGAGGTGGTCCCTTTGCATTGTAGAGACTGTACGTGTTTAAAATAAAAAACTTTTTGGTTGTTCAATAGAATTTATAAAACGCTTTTACAACAGGGTGTAGATCTCGCAAAAAATGGAAGACTTAAATCGGAAACACCATCGTTTTAGGGTGTTAAAAAATGGACAAGGAGTAGCAATTTGTTGCAATTTTCGGAGGGCTTAAGGCGGCTTTGAACTTGTAGGAAACCCTAAAATGGATTCGCACAGGAATCGAAGACATGTTTTCGCTTTTGTTTCGTGAAAAAAACAGTCTATAGCTTTGTCTATTTTGTCGGTTTTTCTTTGAATAGTGTTTTTCTTTGAATACAAGTTTTAACTAGATTTTTAGACATGATTCCTTGGTCACTTTGTGGATTGTCGACGAAATATTCGTGGATTCGTGGATTTGGTGAAGCGCTTAATGCCGATTACGAACTTCTAACAAACCCAAGACGAGTTCAAGAAATCGAAGACAAACTATTTTCGCTCTTGATTCGTAAAAAACACAAAGGCGAAAGCCTTGCTTATTTTTTCTGCTTTGGGGGACCAAAAAATCGTAATGATCTCTAGTTTTATGCAAATTTGCAGGTAATTTACCGGTTTCGAAGCGCTATCACCTTAAAAAGGAAAAACTTGTTCTCTTCGTTGAAGGGGAACCTTTATGAAAGTTATCTAAGCATATCAACATAACTGTTTACCTTCTTTTGGCTTTTGATGCATCTGATCACGATGAAGCATATCAATCAGATTTCTCAATTGCTCTTTTAGTGCACCTTTTCCAATCCGTTTGATATTCCGGAGCCGTCTTTAAGAAACAAATCTGCAACAAACTGACAACAGCAGTCAAGTTTAATGTACAAGCCTAACGAAGCATAAGGTGTGTGGTGCCTCGCGCTTTTCAAAGCAGCAAATGCGATAATATAAATAACCTGGGATTGCTTGTGCTAGTTTTTTTTTCGTATTTAACTTTATAGGCCGTTTGTGATTTTAACGGTTTTGCTTTTGCTTGGGAGTTAATATTTTGATGTGGACACTTCCACCGATGCTGACAACCGAATGTTGAACAGAACACACGTGACAAACAAAATAGTAAGTGTAACATGCAAATCATCATGCAAAAATCAACGCCGGGCTCGCTATTGGTTGCAGCAACAGAGAAGTGTTAAACTAAACTAAACGCTAAACGATCGCTGTATTTAATTATGCAACAAAGTTATCGAAGTTTAATGGAGCAAATAATGTAATTGAAATACAGGGGCGACCAAGCGTGCACTCTAAACCACCCATGTTACTCAAAACCGCTGTGTAAACCAAAATCTGTATCTACTTCAACTTAACTGCAAAAATCCAGGTTGTTTGTGTTTCCCTGTTTGGTCGCCTCGGATCAATTATCTGTCAAACAATGCAAAAAATAAGTTTAAAACAAATTAGAACAGAACAAAATGCATAGTATCCTGATTTGAATAATAAAACCAAAAACTAAAGATGACGTTTTCCAAATTGCCAGTGCACATACACTACGACCCATCAAACGATATTTTCCACATATACCGTTTATATTTATCAAATTGGAAATATTTAACCTCCACATTGGGTCCTTACATTTCTTGGCATTTTATAACGTAGTTGTTTCTGCAAACATTAACATATTGGACCTCCAAATTTGATAGTTGTAGTGTTCGTAACAGAGCGTGGACAGTTTAGGACTCGCAACGAAAATGCAAACAAGTAAAGAATATCTTTCCTAATTAAACCAAATTATGTCTAACATCGTGTCAGTTACAATCTGTATGTCAAAAGCATGATTTGAACCAACGCACACTATTAAACACATTGACGTGCAGTAAAATTTGGTCGAGCAGCAGCAAACCGGACTACTTACTTTTTCCAACGCGGTATTTGTGATGCGCTTTCAACTTTGACAGACCAAATATATGCTGATTTGGAAATTAATTTTTAAAAAGTACCGAAACTTAGAGTAGAGCTTTTTGCACCATAAAGTCTTAATTCCATCGTGATATAGCAAACGCATTTTATCTACCACTGCGCAACCACGGCTTGATTTTCACAAATTGAATGACTGCTGAGCGACACGAGAAAACTCCTTATGTGCGTATAGCAATGTTTTATACGTAAAGCAGTGGTATAATAACCGCTGGGCTGAGTCTGTCGTAAAACATGTCAAATCACTCTTCGCTGCCGTATGGTTTATACCGACCATACATGTAAATGCTTAGTACACCGGCGTTAACGGCCCGATGATATTTTGCACATACGTCATTTCGGACCACAAACTCTGAACGACATTTGGGCCAGAAAAGACAGCGTTTTAACACGCAGATGTGGCTGATATTATAAACAACCAAAAAGCACCCTATATACCTACATTAGGAATTCCATAACATTACAATAAGTATGTCTGAGTTGAAGGACCTGCTACCAACAAAGTGAATATTTGGATTAAAACATTTTTAATTTTGACATTTTGGGGGCCAGTGGGCCCTTGTCTGTTATGTGTGCAAATTGCAGACAGAAAAAGAAAACGAAAAGAAAGGAAAAAAGTCATTTTTACCTTGTTGTGCACTTAAACCGTTTTCGGAGTCGGGGATCCCAGCAACCAAATTGAGCTTTTCTCAAATCCTGTTTTTTCCTCGACAACGGCAAGACCAGAGTTTCTGAAACAAAAATATCAGAGACAGAAACGTGCAAAATTTCTCTCACTTGTGAAGCACAGCGCAAAATCATACCGCAAAGGCTAAACAGTGTGCACCCTGGTTAGCCTTGAGCAGTCGAATATAAATGGTTCACAGTTAATTACCTGTCGGACATTAAGACCTTCGTTTCAAGCAGTCCTATATGCAATAACGGTCTTCTGGAAGCGATGCTGGTGTGTTCTATCAGAAAAACGCAAAAATGTCAACATCGCAAGCGATCGCTTTATTAAATTATGCATCGAAGTTTGATGGAGCAAAGAATGTAATTAAAATACAGGTGCGGTCACGCGTGTATGTCAAAAGCATAATTTGAACCCTATAGCGACACTAATCAATAGGTTAATCTGCAATGAGGTTTGGTCGATAAGCACCAAATCAGATTGCAAACTCTAAATGTCCATTTCTAACGCTCCTTTAAAGACCAAGATATTTTCACGATTTAATGGTTTGAGCTGACAGAACCTCTGCGAGCGCTTTTCGGAACACTAGGGTTCCGCGTAACCCTGGTTGAAGAGCACTGTTCTACATACAATATTACCCAATTCAAAAAGAAGAACCAAAAAGGAGAATTCAAAAGAACCTTTTTATGTAATTTTGTTTCTGCGGGCAGAAAGGCATCGGCTCCCACAAACCTAAAGTTGAACATTCTGCTTTATTCTGGATACATTTTGGGCTTTAGGGGTAAATTGAGCATTGTATCACAATGACATTTTCTACCATCTTACATAAACTGTCCAAATTTTATACAAATCAGACATTGTTTAGTAATTTGAGCCATTGTAGGGGGCTAATGGGGTAACTGATGGGGCTAATGGGGTAAAACAAAAAAAAACACACCACAATGTAATGTGACACAAATTGTCCAAATTTCATATAGTTCAGACATTGTTCATAAACTTTACTATACAAAAGATTAACTAGAGTGGGTAAACAAATCACCAGGACCTCGCGCTTAAGTTAGTGACAACACCCGACTGAAGTGCAATTCAACTGAGACAATCGGTTTATATTTTCTACAAGTCATTTTCACTTGTGTAAACCTATCATCATAATAACTTTTCGTTTGTGGTGTTTGCAAGCATAACCACGAAACTCCTACCAGTTTTGAAATAGTTTGTGGTGTTTACAAGCACTCAGAAGAGTTTGAACAACCTTTTAATCTATGGGGACTAGCGGAGTAACCACTGGGGCTTTGGAGTCAAACGAAACAAATGGTCCAACTCCATGATCAATTGTTCTAGCTGTGACATTTGATTTGCATGGCAGGGTAAAAAAGAGAAAAAGGATTGAAAACAAATTTATAATTAAGGTTACCACTGCGCATTCATAGTTTGATGGCCTTCGCGGCGGATGGTTTGCGTTTGGGGCAGAAAACCTAATTATATCTGGAGCTAAAACTTTAAACAGCCATTAATCATATTATACAGTATATCTAAAGCATATGTTGAACACAAAAATAAAGATTTAAGGTTATAAGGTGAAAATAAACAAATCCAACCAAAAGTCGCAAAATTTTTCAAATGCTTTTAACTTTCACAATAGGTATCGTTTAATGGAATAACTTTACAAAATGTTCCTTGTATAAAAACAACAGCAAACAATTTCTTTATTAAATAGAAAATTCTATTCAAATATTGCAGATACCATCTACCATGTGCGAAAATTTTAATAATCTGATCCACTTTCTTGAACAAACGGTGGACAAAAATGAAACAAATAGAAGTTATGGAAGCACATGAACATGCCTGTTTACTTACATTTGGCATATGACGATGAAGCATATCAACCAGATTACTCCATTGCTGTTGTCAGTGCAGCTTTTCCAATCCAACTGATGACTTTTGAACTTTTCACAACGTTACGTTCCTGCCTCGCACTGAGGAACTCTGCAACCAACAAACTAGACCAAATCGCGTGTATTCTGTACCTTGCTGCACTTTAAGGAAATTCACAGGACCTCTCTCCGCATGTTCGTACCAATGTATGACCTGCATAACAAAAGGCAAAATGTTAATATGATGCACATTGTCAGGTACGTTGAAAGTATTAACATGAGATATTCGATAAGTTTAAGAAGCGAAAATGTGGTTCTGTCGTACTTAAATAGACGAGGATTCCGTTTTCTTCTTCTAAAATAAGAAACAGCAATAGAATTACACTCGATGTATAAACTATAGACACAGCACAGGAATAGCACTTACCGAATACACAAAGGACTCTTCTGCAAAATAAAGCTGAAGCAGAACTGGGAATTTTACGCGCTATGCAGTGTGGGTTCACAACACGTTTAAACACGTCGACAAGCGAAAACAGCATAAGTGCACGTTACACTGTCTGCACGTTACCATGCTTGATTTCAATGATTCTAATTTATAGTTAGTTGAATAATCATCTTTTACTCGCCTGTTTTCTGTCCCTTGTGGCACTTGTGATTTCACAGAAGCTTACGTACGTACGGATGGTGGTGATACGGTTTAACATCACTGATCTATATAGCAAAAAGCAAAATGTTATTTTTGTGTACTAACACATTGCCAGGGTTAAAAGTGGATCAATAAAAAATATTTAAAAAGTTTAACTAGCGGAAAAGTGGTTCTGTCATACTTGAATCAGCGAGGCCTTTGCTTCCGTTTGATTTTCTGCAAATAAAAGAGGAAACAGCATGAGGAATTCAACACGATATAACGTAGTTCGCAGCATATTCATTATGTTATCATATAAAGACAGGATAACTACATGCTATTGAATTTAATGCTGATAAGAAGATAACTTTCACTGGCCTGTTTTTTTAAGAAATTTCACCAGGGTCATCCGCTCGTAAGTCGTCTTTGGATTGTTGCTTCCTTTCACAACCTTCGACACGAGCTGCGAAAGAAGAATGACACATCGCACGCACCAGAACTATCTATCTTCTTCTAGACCAATTAAAACGCTCGCTTTTAAAACGTCACAGGAGCGCTCTTCATCCCGTCCAATGGCCGACCGATTGCACCAATTGGGGAGTTGCGTCTGGAGCAGTTTGATTTGTTGCAAGGGGCAAAGCGCCTAAAAACTTGGCGGTCGAATAAGCGTAACAGTTTTTCAGCAGGAACCTGAGACATAAAAGTTTTGCCAATTTACGTAAAAAATCAAAGCCATAGCTTTAATCATGTTATTGGTTTTGCGTAACAAACGTAACCAAATTACGTAACAAACCCACGGCTACCTTGATCATTTTGTCGTTTTAGGGTGTTAGAAAATGGACGAAAAATAGCAGTTTGTTGCAATTTTAGCAGCGTTCAAAGCGGTTTCGAATTTTTAACGAACCCAAAACGGGATTAAACAGGAATCGAAGACATAATATTTCGCTTTTATTTCGAAAAAACGGGCTATATCCTTGTTTATTTTGTCGGTTTTGGAATCCCAATTCTTTAAATTCCCCATTTTTTGCGATTTTTGGTGGATTATTTCGCTGAAAGCCCAAATGAGTTTTAACTGGATTTGCAGACATTAATCCATGATTCGATTACAGCAAAGCATGGCTTTGGTCATTTTGTGAATTGTGGGTTGTAAACTGACCAGAAGAAAAATTAAGTTTGTTTTTATTTCTAAGGTTGCAGCCTTGCCCTTTATGTGGTTTCAGGGTGTTAAACAATAGGGAAAAGGGCAGCTTTTTGCGTTTTTTCGCGGATTATACAGGTTTCGCAAGCGCTTATTTTGAACTTCTAACGAACCCCAAAAGCAGGAAATCGAAGGCAAAATACTTTCCACTACAAAATCATAATTATCTCCAATTTTGTGCTAAGTTGAACTTACATTTTGGCATGTGATTCATCTGTTCACGACGATGCACATCAACCAAATTCTCCACTGCTATGTTAGTGCTGATTTTCCAATCCGTTTCATATTCCGTACCCTTCTTTAAGAAACAGATCTGCAACAAAACTAGCAACAGCATTCAAGTTTAATTTACAAGCCTTACTAAATACAATGTGTAAGTTTTCTTGCGCATTTCAACAAAGTAAATGCTTTTAGGGTAAATATGTTAGTATCGCTTACGCTAGTTTTGCTTTATATTTAACGCTTAGCATCTTTACATTTGGTGATCTAAACTTTGCAAGGATTATTTCAAAGTGGACACTTCCATCGACGCTGACAACCGAACGGAACACACGTGACAAGCAAAATAGCAGGTGCAACATGCAAATCATCATGCAAAAATCAACACCGGGCTCGCTATTCGTCGCAGCAACGGGGAAGTGTTTGCCAAATTACATTTAATTTCATATTTATTCTAATTAACATACGCTTAGTTTTTGGTTAGGCGTATTGCATCTTTACACACCGCCTAACTACAAATATTCTTCAGAAAACGCGACATTTTAACAGTGTGAATAATGCTGCTTCGTCTTTAGCAATTTGTTTTTTATCCAATTCTTAGTTTACCCACAGTGAGCATTTAGATCCTGATTAGGCACTGGTTCCAATCGAATCTTTTTTTCACATGCTTTGGAAATGCAGGTTTTGTTGAAAGATTGGCGAATCTGCAACACAACCAACAAGCTTGTACAAAGTTTCTAGTCCATTTTAAGAAAGTTAAAAATTGACTTAAAAATTTAATTGGTAGGCGATATACCTTGTTTTGCTGCACATTTGACGCTCATTAGGATCTAAATCCTTGTATTTAGCAAGTTTAATTTGGTAAATTTTTATTGACACGAAATCTGAAACATTAAAGTTGTGTCATTGCACACAACAGCAATATATTGTGAAAATCATTGCACTTACCGTGGGCGTATGTTGGACAGCAATTTTGAACAAGATTTCTTTTCCATCTTGTTCTCTCGCACCAGAATTCACGAGGACTCTTCTGCGAAACAAAGCTGAAGCAGAACCGGGAATTCTATGCAGTATGTCACTTAGTCCACAACACGCTTCACTAAGTCGTCATGCGAAGACAGGATAAGTGCACGTTATACCGTCTTCCCATGCTCGACTTAAAACATTCCAATTTACAGTCGGTTGAATATTTACTCGCCTGTTTCTGTCTCCTGTTGCAGGAGCTCCCTTCGTAAGTACGATGTTTCTCCAGGTCAAATGTTCTGTTGTCAGTACGCTTCAACAGTAATACGATACGTATGTTAACATAAACGTATTAAAAGGGGGCTTTCTATAAGTTTAACGTACCTTTCGTACTCTGAATACTAGAGGCCATCCTGATTCCTCCATTGCTGTTGTCAGTGCAGCTTCTCCAATCTGTCTTCTGAACCTTCTGAACGTTCCTGCCTCGCAGCGAGGAACTCTGCAACTAACAAACTAGTTCTGCTATGCGAGCCACTTATGCAACAAACAGACGCTTAACATGTTACAAAAACAACATGCACTATCAAGTATTTAGCAAGTTAAGTTTAGTATATTGGTTTTGACACAAAAGCCGAAATATTGAAGTTGTGCCAGTAAACACAAGTAGATAATTGTAAAAACCATTGCACCTACAGGGGGAGTATATTTGGCAGTAATTACGCCGGAACATCAACGAAGCGATCTCAACTTCTTCCTATCTTGTTCTCTTGCACCTGAATACATGGAGACTCTCCTTTGAAACAAAGTAACAGCTGTAGCAGTACTGGGATTTCCACGCGGTATATAGCCTAGTTCGCAACACGCTTAAATATCCCGACATGCGAAGACGGGATAAGTGCAAGTTATACCGCCTTTCCATACTCGACTAAAAATTATTTTACAGATAATTGAATCTTTTAGTCGCCTGTGTTCTGTCCCTTGTTGTACGTGGTGGTACGTTTCAACATTAAGATATGTGTGACCTATATAGCAAAAAGCAAAATGTTGTTATAGCGTAATAGCACATTGCTAGGTATCTTGACGTAAAATATCAACATGGGATATTCGATAAGTTTAACCAGCGGAAATGTGTGTCTGTCGTACTTAAATAGACGAGGATTCTGCTTCCGTTTTTTTTTCTGCAAAATAAGAAACAGCAATATAATTACACGCAATATATAAACTTCAATCACAGCACAGGAAAGACAGGATAAGTGCACTTTATACTGTCTCCCCATGCTCTACCTAAAACTAAAATGCTAGTTGTAAGATCAACTTTCACTTACATCTTTTGTGTTTAGTCTTATGTTGCAATTCAAGGAATTTTACCAGAGTCGTCTTCCACATGGATGATGTTACAGTTTAAATCTCCCGGATGGTTGAGCATCTATGGATGTAGTGAAAAGAAACCCGCGCGAGTATTGTAAGTAAACGTCTAATAACAGCAACAAGCATTTGATAAGTTGTTTAAACTAACATAACAGCAAATAACATTTCGGTATAGGCTCAGAAGTTTGCATTGTGCTTACTTACATTTGGCAAGTGATGCATCTAATCACGATGGTGCATATTAACAACCAGATTCCTCCACTGCTTGTGAGTGCAGCTTTTCCAATCCGTTCGATATTCCGGTTTCGTCTTGAGAAAGAAATCTGCAGCAAAACAACAGCATTCAAGTTTAATGTACAAGCCTAACGAAATATAAGGTGAAAGGTTTCTCGTCAAGCATTTTGTGATTTCAACGGTTTGCTTAGGGGAATTACTTTGATTCTATAATCAAAAATAATCAAATGCATTCTAATATTTTGATTATTTTGACCATTTCACCTACCGGGGAAGTATGTTTGACAGTAATTACGCCGGGACATCAACGAAAATCGAGCAATCTCAACTTCTTTCCATCTTGTTTTCTCGCACCCGAATACACGAAGACTCTTAGTAAAAACCGCCGTATCGCCCTGAATAAACACCCGTAACAAATTCAAGTCAAACATACATATTTTTAAATTAGGTTTGCTTGATTAAACCGGCAATGATCTTGAGAAATTATGCATTAACTTGCACGTAACACAAAAAGTGCGGGTCGCTTCTGTTTCCTTCTTTGCCGTCTTAATTTATTTTCTGTTAGACAATACAGAAAATATGTCTAACATTTAAAGACAGAACAAAATGTTTTTAACACCAGCTTGAATGAGAACGTCAAAAAAGGTAGAGGTGGCGTTCTCCATAGTGTCACTCCACACACAAAAGCCCTGTGACACTTTTTAACATACACCATTCCTATTTATTATAATTGATATGTATTCTTTCCTTTTTGCATCCAACCAAATCATTTCTAACACCATGCCAAAAACAATCATGATTTAAACGCCACAAACTAACAAATACGATTCATCAAAGCCGCAGAAAACAGTTTCGCCCTTTGACAAACCAATTATAAGCTCACATACAAATCAACTGCAGAAAACTACTGAAAATAGGAGCAGAGTTCTTGTAACGCACCGTCTTTTACAGCGTATAACAAACGCATTTCGTACATAATTGCGCAATTACAGCTTGATTTTCACTGATACTCCTGTATAATATAAAACGATGGGCTGCGCCTGTCTTTAGCGTCATTGTTTAGTTATTTGACACATTTCAGTGAGCTAGTTGGGTAACTGTTGGAACAATAAGATATTATTTGTTACACCACAACACCCCAACCTTGAATATATTAACATTCATCTCAATTGAAGATTGTTTGTAAGCTAACCCACTAGAGGGAGTCACAATTCAAACACTAGTGATAACCCCGATTTGATCCACCACCCACCAAAGTCTACTTCAAGTTGGGCAGTTGGTTTATACTCCATCTAAAATTTCACAATTTTTACTTATGTAACCCTATCATTGCAGAAACTTTTCGTTTGTGGTGTTAGCAAACATGCAAATGTTCGACAAACTATCTTCCTCTCTGAATAAATGCCTGTGTGAAAATTATAGGTCTGATACCAAACCCTAAGCGCTGCGTCACTTGGATCGCCTTGCGTTTGGGTCAGAGCAGACAGCGCACGTATAAACAGGAATAGGATCTGGAAAACCAATAAGCATACTATACATACTACAAACCTACATTTTAATATTTGGGTTGAAAAGGTGGGAATAGGCGAACGCAACCAAAAGTCACGAAACAATTTCAAATAACCATCAAACTATGAAACTTCTGAATGACTTACTCTAGTAAATAAATGTTTTCGTTTATGGGAACTGTGGGTGAACCGTGGGCCAACTGGAATCAAAGTTACAGAGCACAATTTTCTGTCATATGTGCAAATTTGAAGAAATTTTAACGACTTTCTTGAGCAAACGGTTTAAAAAAGAAAAAAAAGGTTATCAAAGCAAATGAATATACATGCATATTTACTTACATTTGGCATGTGATCCATCTGATCACGATGATGAGTATCAACAAGATTTCTCCATTGCTTTGGTCGGTGCTGATTTTTCAATCCGTTCCATATTCCGGACCCGTCTTTAGGAAACAAATCTGCAACAAAACTTACAGCAGCATTCAAGTTACACGACTTCAAGTAACAAAAATAGAAAGTGTAAGGTCTATGTTAGTATCGCTTATGCTAGTTTTGCTTTATGTTTACCNTGTTTTACCTTGCTTTTTGAGTTTATAAACCGTTTTTACGCGATAGCAGCGGACTGTGGACAAAGTCTACATTTACTCAACGGTGGATATTTGTATGTTTAGACAATTTAAAAAGCTTTAAAAAAGTAACTAAGAAAATTCAAAACTGTTTTTTACTTCGTTGTAGGTTACCTATTTAAAATTTAGGAGAATTAAGGAAGCACATCAAAAACATTTCGTTTTTAAACGTTTTTTTAGATAATTGCACTTGCGGTTTAAAATTTATGATCTGTCAGCTAACAGGTTGACTGTTTTTTCACGACTAAGTTGGTGCCGCACCGTTGTTTATTGCTTCAATCGAGGCTATGAAAGGCGCACATTGACACACATACAAATGTGCTAGCATTTAGCGCAAATACACAGTTCAGGGCGCAACATGTTCCCCCTTGTGATGAATGGTTTTCATGCCAAAGTTTTTTAAGGTCCATGGCCGTTTTCTATAGTGGCGACGCCAACCGGTTTTAAATAAGGGCGGTAGAAAAAGTGGTTACGAATTTATAATCAACTCTCACTTGGCGTCGCCACTAACCTTTACTAACATTTCCGCGCATCCAAAATAAACATGAGGATCAGGGCCCAATCGAAGCTACGGGTCCGCTTAGTACTTAGTACAACATTGTGTCCTGTAGGTAGGGTGTTTAGACATGGCGAAACTCGCAATCTTGCTGATTGACAGTTAGCGCTGTTAGGATTAGTGGATAAGGTCAAGATAACTAATATACATTAGATTTGGCGAACTCGGAAATAATGAAGTTGCCTAGCTCAATACTGCATCTTCCGCACTGGATACGGCCAAAATCTTGAATTTAGCAGGTTTTCAAAAAAATACCACAAGTAACGCTTTTAAACCGGCAAAATTTAGGACGAAAGTACCAAGTGCACCACCAAGCGGATCAGTGGCACCAAGCGCACCTGCAGTCTCCAATGGCAATGAGAAATAGAAAACCATACGATGGTGACAAGGCACGGGTGGTGAACGTTTTGCTGGCAAATGTCATAGTGCTGACTTCTCGTGTGTTGGACTGGCAGGTTTGCTTCGTTGCGGGGGAGTCAGAAAAGCTTTGGTTTCCACTCTTTGATGAAGCTCCTTGGGTGACGGACTCGCGTCATTTTTGCTGTAGGAAGCAAGACCAATTAAAAAAAATTGGTTTTCTCCACCGGTTTATCTACAATGGCCGCGTAAGTCAGATTAAAGAAAGGGGGCTCTGGAGAAAATATTGGCAAAAAAATGTTTTTTAAAACTTTTTTCGATCCGTCGTCTTTGGAAAAGTCTTTGACGCACCTACGATATGAACTTAGACGCTTATTATCATATTTGTGTTTTATGATACAAAATCAGTTTAACCACGAAACGGAATAAACCACGGAGCAAAAATAGGGAGCAATCGTGCTATGTAAACAAAAAATATTCAACTATACTGTCCAGATTGGATGCAATGCATAGTATGCCACGACAACACAAATAGACTCTTTTTCCAATAACATTGCGTCTATCCAAACGAAACATACTTAAATTTTCAGGACAAAGACATTTGTGCAAATCCAGGTAATCATTACAAAATATATACTGCTGTGCTTTACTGCCAAGGCTTTAAATAGTCATTTGCTTTCCATAACAGCTAGTTTATTAATATTCATAAATGTCAAAATCATTTATTCCACAAGTGATGTAAGTTGGTGTAAGCTGTTAGGAAACACAAAGTCAGACATACCTTGTACAATTCGTTGATCTTGTTATTAATAGTCCGCCCATCTCGGGCAACGCTTCCTCAAAACTGTCTGCTTTGGTTGCCGAAATCTAAAACAACGCAAACAGTTGCATTGCTACTGTAGCTGATTGAGCATACGAGGTTTCAATGCCTCTGTTGTAACGTTGTTTTCATGTATGACAACACAACGAGGTATTTGAGGAACTTAGGCCAAAGCTCAGCGCAAAAAACTAAACAACCACATAATTTTAAGGTCAACTACAATCACCAAACTCTTGGAGTTCCATTTTTCATGTTCGTAGGCTCAAGTGTTATAACTATAATGTAGTTTCCAGCATTAAACATGGAGCGAATTATACATTTATGACTATCTTGTTGGAAACTTTGAGCGCAAAACTAACCCAACGTTTATACGGTATCTACGAGAGTTAAATAAGGCAAAAAGTAACCCGGGTTTGCAAGTCCACTATGGGTTATTTTTAATTTAAAACACAAAATATTATTTTTAACAAATTTGTTTTTTGCAAAACAGGTCCAAATGAAAGTTTGTGAATTTAACAAGAATTATGTTTTTTTCCTTTCTACATTTCTTACTATCACCAAGTTGGGTGCGGGATGCCTGTTGTTTGACTTTACTCCTTTTGATTTCGCTTTAGCGAATAGCTCTTCTGCTCTTGCGGCAAGTCCACACCTTGCTCCCGCCTCCCTAAGTGTGTCAACGATCTGGGAAGATTTCATAAACTTTGATTGTTTTCTGTTGCACGCAATACGCTAAACAGGTTCAATGGAACGTTCGCAGTAGCTAAAGATACCAACAGTGTACCACAGATACGCCCTGACAAGCAAGAGATATTTAATTGCAGTCAACTTGACATTTATGGTCAATTGCACTTTGCCGGGCGTTTTCTTTTTCTACTGGTTGACCACGCTTAGAGATTCTAAACCAGGGGTGCTCGTGCTCCTTAGTGGTACAAGATCTGTTCCTAGGGGGTGCGAGGATCGTTTGTTATTTGAACATAAAAACAATAATTACTTTTCGAAATTACTGAAGGAGGTGCGAAAACTGCTTGGTGATTGATTACAAAGCGGTTCCAACATGAAAAAAGTTAAAATCACTAACTTTGAATATTATAATAGCTAGTTCGTAAGCAGGTATTTTTTGCAAGATTCATTTTATATAACAGATATATTATTTTTAATCCAACATTTGTCCAGCATTGGTGAGACCCGTTTAGCAGTCGCATTAAAATCTTTTCCACCAACCTTGTTTTTCAAGTCTCTTCGCATAATCACATAAAGTATGGGATTGACGCAGCTGTGGCCCCACGCCAAGCAGGTGCTGAACATGTGGATGTAATAGTGCAATAGCGACGGACAATCAGGCTCATCTGTGAACACAAGCAACATACGTGGTTAGCGCCGTGGTTTTAAACCGGAGTGGAATTGCTTACTAGAAGGTAATTTTGTTGAAAAAAAATTCGTAGTAATAATGACTGCAGTCTGATAAATTTACAACTTGTGGTTTCTCTACTAAAAATACTATAATGTAAACATACTACTAAATTTCCGGTGGTAGGATTTTAGCTTATATGTCTGTTAAAGGGCTCCGTGGAGTAAAAAGGTTAAGGACCACTGGGTTAGTGTATCGAATCAAAGTGTGGTTGATAAGGTCGTTCATTACCTAACTTGATAGACTTTCATAAAAACTTGACTAGTTTGTCCATATTGATAGAAAACATAAATAGGTTGCACCAGATTAAACTGACGAACGACAAAATTCAGAAAGAAAACTAAAATCAACTAGTGGAACGTGAAAAAGGGTAGAAAAAAACACACTGCTTGACTGATTTGCGTTTTTTCGCAAAATATAACAGGCATTGTGTGTAATCCCCACTTGTTTTTGCGGAAAATTGCATACGACTTTCTGCCCTTTAAACAGCATTGAAGTGAGACAACTATTATTCTCCTTTTGGCTTACAAAGCCCCGACGAAGCTCCTTGCGTTTTGGGGTTCGTAGTGAAATAAGCAAGTTACCAAATTACGTGTTTGATTTTTCCAGACTATCTGGCAGTTATGTTCAGAAAAAACTACTCCTTAAGTATGTGTCTTGTTTTCCTGTTTTTACCCCATTTTAGTAAATTCCAGCAGAGCCTTGCTAAACAGCATGTGCAGTAAAGATCAAAATTCAGTTGAAAGTTGTCTTGCGTAGGAACGCACATGATTGACATGAAGCTGTATCAATATTTAATATCGCTTTGACGCGTAACGACGCGCCGACTGTTAACGAGCCATCACCTTGTTCCTGCGCCAATCTTTCGCCTTCGACTCCCTTCAAAACAATTCCGACTCCTTTCACGAATGACGTAAAGTTTCGGTAGCCCGATGACATGACCTTTAACCTAGAGCGATCAGTTCTACCTCCTGAACCGGTTTAAATTTTACCACGCGGAATTCAGGACCGCAAGTATTTTCTGTTGTAAACCAAGAAAGCATTGTCGTATATTTATTTTTTGTGAATGAGCGAAAAAAAACAGGGCCACATTTTGGTTTTAATGGGGGTTAATTATTAATATTTAAAGTAACATTTTGTAGGCTTCACAGTTTAAGTTACTACGCACCGCCAAGCTATGCTCTGCTATAACGCAGCGATGGGTATTGTACGCCCCTCGGCCGCATACGGCCCTTTGGTTGACTCTGACCGGCTTGTTTATGATTATTTGGAATCGCAAACATAAAAATATTTTATACTTGTATTGAAAAAATTACATTTTTTGTACGGCAACCTCAACTTTTTTATTGCTTGTAGCCATAACATGTACTCGTATCAGCTTTTTAAAACAATGTTATTTACTACAGAATTGAGTTAGGCTTTTTGGTCCGGGACTCTACAAGATTTTTAGATCTCCTTCTCGCTAAGGAAGCGTTTTATTGGTCAAAATCGGCTCGGGCTTGCGAAGCCTGATTAAATTTCTGATGAAAACAGGTGCAGTTATCCAGCAGCGTTTGTACCCTAAACCCTTAAGCTTTTTTGTATTGCCCAGTAAATCCCTCAGCAGTACATAAACTGTTTGCTGCTTTATTTCCGAGTCCATCAATAATGCATAGCTGTATATTTTGATATGCAGAAATATACCGGTTGTGTGTCGCTGATTGTCGGATCATGTTTGCTGTTTTACGAGCCATTGGAATACAAATAAAACGGGCGGGAGACAAGCCGACCCCCGGCGAGTGGGGGGACAAATTTGGAGGCGGCATCTTGTGGATACCAAAGTAAAATTTCGGAGAAGTAAATATTTACTACGGTTTTCTTTTTATTGAAATAGCTTGTGACATATTGCGTCGCAACACCCTGGTACGTCGGTTTAATTTTCCAAGGGCGTCGCACAATACATAAACCTACATATTTGGCGTGTGGGTGCAATATATACATCTTTGGTAACAAACGTCTTTTTTTATCGCTGATGCGAAAAACAGTTTGAGCAGCACTGGCTAAAGCAAAGATTGACTTACATTTTACCGCACTCTGTCCACACTTATACGCACTCTGTCAAACCTTCCGTTCATCTGTAGCTATTTCCGTGATTAAAAGTTTGTGGTGCCACGGTGAACAAACCGAAAAAAAAGTTTGTTCTGACACAAAACTATCAACAGCTTTTATGTGGCCTTTCGCTTTTTCTACAACTCCTGATTAGCGAAGTGGAGTCACATGCCGTTTGCGAATCGATTATTGTCGTTTATTTGTCGTATCAGATGCTCAGGTATTTTGCCCAACATTAGGAATTTGACCCGAAACCCGCACATACGATATTCAGTTCCAACATTAGCATAAGCAGAAACGCGCCAGGTTTGTTAAACTCTTACTGCAACGTGATCAGGATTTTTTTCAAACTTTACCAATGTACATCGAACTGGATTTGTCGTCAACCAACGGTGCATTTAGATTTGAACACAGTATCGATTACAGCAGCAACTGTATTATTTTTTGTCCACTTTTGTATCAGTCACCACAAAACACAAACGAGTGGGTAGCAAGTGGCACAGTTGCAAAATAATTTGTCGTTTTCGTCAACTACTTTTAGACGTTAATTTAAAGCGAATTGATTTTCGACCGCATTGTTGTGTTTAATTCCTCTGACTATTGGTGTCTAGTTATCATTCACTTCGACTTTATTGGCCTAATTCTGTCAACTGTACGCTGTAAAAATCAAAAATATTAAACTTCTCCGTTGTTCCAGTATTGAAATGCTAAAGCGCGTAAAGCATGTCAGGCGCATGTAACAAAGTACATGTATCGGTTAAAAAAATAAAACGAAAGACCAAAAACTGTTCGGAACTTTTTACTTTCAGGTAATGGGATTTTCATTTTATTGTTAAGTTCTTCATGATAAGTGTATTATTTTTTAAGGTAGACAAGTGGCTCTATGTCTTTTTATGTAACTTTATTACACTTCTTGTCTTGGAGGGAACGAATAAAAAGCAAAATAATCGAAGGGGGGTGTTTTAAAAAGGTTGGGAAGCTCTGTCAGAGGTTCCATCTGCCGTTACGCAACGTTCAAAACAGACCTGTAGGTTTTTAACCAGCAGCACTACTACTAGAGAGAACGTTATACCCAGAGATTTAAATTATCCAGCTAATTCCATAGAGTCCTCACTTTTTGTAACAGTTTAAAAGGTAAAACGCTATTTGTCCCTTCAGATCAATCAGCCATTTGAGAGACAAATACATTACGTTTTAGGCAAGGAATCACAAACTTACCCATAATCTTAAGCGCTTGTGCCACATAAACTATGTTGGAGATTTGATTGGGCAGCCAGCAGACGATGAACACCACAATGACCACCAGCACAAGGGTTGTGACTCGCTCCTGAAGTTTCCCGGTCAGTTTACCGCCAGTCTTTCGGGACTTGAGGAAAACGGCAATACTCGTGTAGCAAGCAGCGATGACCAACAGCGGTAAAGTGAACCCGATCACCGACCTGTTGAGTTAGGCAAGTTTTGTTCGTTTTGTAGGAGAAATCATAGCGACACAAGAGCACTGATGCAACTACTAAGCCGGAAATAGCTGCGCAACGTTAAAACGTTATAACGCACAAGTTACGTCGGAAAATTTGCAAAACTCATCGCGTGTGTTAAATTATGAACGTTTCTAAAGCAAGGTTAGAAGAAAAAAGATATATTTGTATAAATACCGACGTGTGGTAATATCAGATATTATTACCTAAGCACGATGGATATATTGACATACAACCTGCAAATGAAGAAGTTTTGACTATTGGAGGGACTAATGTTATCTATGAACTATGATATATTTTCAACACAAGCACTACAAAGTCGTAGCGAAAGATTTATATTCACACGAAATTTGTGTGACTAGTGCCAAACCTCAGTGGACGGGGATTGTTAAACTGAATTAGGCGTTTTCTCAAATAACTTTAAGCCGTTTCGAAAACGAACAAAAATCCAGCTCTAAACATTGGGTTTGTCTTTGACAGTGCGAAGAGTTGTAATAGCACAATGTATCACAGCAGTAGTAACGGCATGGTCTATGAAATAGGCTACGAGAAATCAGTTTTAAGTTGNGGAAAAGTCAATATTTTGAACATATTTAGATTTGACATTTGGAAAAGTTCAATCTGTTTTTGATTCTGAGAACTCTGGATTTCTATTTTAAAATAAAGCAGACGGAAGTACCAAAAATATTAGTTTGGTTGCAAATCACCACGAACATTGTTATTTCGCATTTTTCCGTTGTGGTAGCTTCACACATAGTGGTTTAATCTGAAAATAATTTCGTAATAAACGCAATTAAAGCAAAACACTCAGTAGAAATTCTTTGCAATCACATTTTCTATNCGCATTTTTCCGTTGTGGTAGCTTCACACATAGTGGTTTAATCTGAAAATAATTTCGTAATAAACGCAATTAAAGCAAAACACTCAGTAGAAATTCTTTGCAATCACATTTTCTATCATACAAGAGCTCAAGAAAATTCTGCGCTTTAATTACCTGATTCGGTTTCATGTAGGCCTCTGAACACAGCGGGTACAATGCTGAGACCAACCGATATAAACCACACAGCAATTGAACCAATCAGCGCCGTCGATCTGCTCCTGTCAATCATACGTCATTAGCATCGAGTCCAATAGGAAGTTTTACATTATGGCCAACTGTATAATGCTGTCGCAATGCGACAGGCCATAGTAATGGTTAAACTACTTTACCGAATAAGGAGTTTAACTTTTTAATGCATTGAGGTGTCGTTAAAACTGGTTCCACATTTGACAACTTTCTTATAGGGTTACAAGGCGACTGACCATATCAATGATTGAACTAGTTTCGCAAATTAGGAATATTTAAACTTAACCAAAAAAGACTACAGAGGTAGGGGTGTATGTGCTCCGCTAACTTCACCACTTAGACAAAAAACAAATTAGTGTCTTTTATTCCAAGTACAAACGACTGCTTCCAAACTTTAAACCTTAAATAGCAAAAAAGGCTCGCCATTTGTACTCGTTTCGGCACGTTAAATCTTTAAGTCGCTTTAAAGCGGCCGGATTAGCACCCATGGTCATCGCAACAAACCCTGACCCAAAATCCCTAGAAAATGGTCGAATCGTGGGGGGCCTGTTGACGGAAAAATTGTCACCCAATGTCATTCAAAACGGGTTCACTTTAATTTTACGGACGGAGACGGTTCAGATTCAAATCCCAACTGGGAAAAATTAAAACGTTCGTATCGTCACGCTGTCGTCGCGTCGCGTTTATTGCGAACGAAGCAAAACGAGAAGTCCAAATATTCGTCCGAAATATTAATAATTGATGTCGCGTATTCTACCATGCAAGAGGCTCGTGTCAGCGGCGCAATCATCAAGGCAAAAACATCAAAGCTGGCGGGTGTCGTATTACAAACACTTCGATTCAAGATTAATGACAAACAGAAATGAATTTTGGGGCATTGGAGATTATATCCGAGGTTATTACAGGAAAAACGGATTATCCCAAAATTGTACGCACTAGTTTTCGGCCGCAATAAAACAAATATGCCAGGACTCTTGTTTAAAAGACAACGGCGTTTGTCGAAACTTGGAAAATGTTTTACAATCAAATACTCGCTTGCAAATTCTTGTTAAGACTATTTTAAAACAGTGAACTGTGCACCTAATTTTTCGGCCGAATTTAAACAACTTTATTGGTCGTTTATGCGTAAAAATTACCAATTCAACAGCACCACCCTGCGCAGAGCCCGTTCTTGTACAGTGACTGTAGAAAGGCAAAACCAAATCTGCGAGCTCTTCTAAATGTTTAACATGCTCTACGCTTTTATGCAACGAAACGCGTCACGTTACTTTTCATCTGGCACAGTGGGCATCAAAGTTGGGTATGTTGTCCCCTGGGGGTCTGTGAAGCGACTTTAGGGGTCCGTGAAAAGTCTTCAGTCTCTCTTAGTGGAAGATATATTCTTAATGTGCGTTTTATGTGTAATTAAACTGCGCCTATTGTGCCACCAACTCGCAATGCTGATTTGGTACATTATACAAGGATCGATTGACGTAAATGTGGCACACACAGAGCGTTGCTGGATTGTAATGGAGTGAATTAAATTTAGTTAATATTTAATGGAACCGAATCTATCAAAACGGTTCTAGCGGCCCGTTATGCAACATACTTTGTTAAATTTGAGAATCACTGATCTAGCACAAAAATGTGTACCGACGCATCCGTACCACCATTATGCCCAAAGCACGTAAACCGTCCCATCTAGAGGTAGGCATAAAATCTGGACCACCAAACGCTATAACCACCCTCGTCTAGACCACTCGCAAGGCGAGATAAACAGATGCCCAGCTGGCAAGTTCCAAATAAATGTCACGTGGCTGTCTTTGAAGATGACGCTTTGTCACTAGGAAGCCTGTTACTTCGCCGGATACGTCGATCCCAAAAGACCACATCGTTCCCTAAGGTTAACAGGCTTGGGCGATATAGGATTAAATCGGGCTTTGTAACTAGCCACTGGCATTTCGTTTAATGCCAAGCTTGGCCTATTGGTCAAATGTTGCACAGTNTTCCCTAAGGTTAACAGGCTTGGGCGATATAGGATTAAATCGGGCTTTGTAACTAGCCACTGGCATTTCGTTTAATGCCAAGCTTGGCCTATTGGTCAAATGTTGCACAGTCATCTCATTATGGACGGATATTGATAGACTGAGTGGCCCACGATGCATGCAAAACGCCGTCCTTAACGTTAATTAAACGAACTATATTATTAATGCGATGCTGTTCATAGTTATTAAGATAAATATACTACTACATTTAACGCGACATATGCTGCTCTGCAGTGTTGTGCAAAACAGCGCAAGTTAAGCAACTAATGACGTTGTATTATTAGGGCCCATGTTTCAGATAAAAAATAAATACAGAGCTTATACAAGTTGACGTCAGGAAACAAATAAGTACATTAACGATTAATCCTGTTGACGTTGGGTGTCGAAAAACGTAAATTTGATTGTTTTAAGTTTTAGAAAAGTTTGACTGTGCGCATGCGCAACAAACGCAATCTAAAGACCGAAGTGTCATTAGGAAACTTTGTCGATTTAAAATATTTGTTAACAATGCTAAGAGCTACTTCTCAAAGATTAAATTATGTTGTCGTTTAAAAAAAAACAAAAGGATTTCTAACGCTAAACTTTCCAATTACTATAGCGATATTTAAGCTTGAAAACAATTAGGTTAGATACACTGTATATCAAACCAATGTGTCAATCACACGCTTTGACAGCTGACATATTGTTCACGCCACGGTGACAACCAATTTGTTTCTCTTTTATAGCTTTTGGCGAAGTCGCCGATAAGTGTGAAAGTCCATGCGAGTTGACGCATCCATATTTCATGTTTACGAACCCAATTTTCCGGCAGTTATTGACGTTTGGAGGGATTTGTAAGGCCGCAGAAGGTCTTTTATGAACCACAGACTGCCGTTAGGAAACGATTTTCGGAAGTATAAAGATCACAGATACATGGGAATTTGAAATACGATTGTGCGTGAATATTGTGGCCAAGGTTTTACATGGACAGCGTGAAATTGAAAATCGGACGTTCTGGTTGTAAAACATTCTGGGTGTTGCTACCAAAACTTATGACTCATTTACAACCTGGTTAAAGACGTTTGCAAATAGTTATTAGGTAAAATTAGTTCAGTGTCTTCCTTAAAGACGAAACAACTGTTTGTATTGGCATGTTTTCTGTCATCAGTTTATACAGAGATATAATTCTTGACTTTCTGAGGTTTGCAGTTTTTACCCAGTAATATAAATACTCATGATGGGACTAGGACATTTGGAACCCTTTGAAAAGCGGGGTCCGTAATCGAAACGTAAACATGCAAACTTCAGTAACTGTATTTTATGACTCCTGGCGGGGAACTTTCCAAAAGCTATTGTTACTATTTCGCGAATGTAACGTTTTCATCCAATTGAGGTCCCAAAAAACTTAGTGCACTTTCTGTATTGCGCGATTCGTTGAGCAAGATAAGTTCGACTGGGAAATGTTTAGTGGTTCCCCCTTTCCGCGTTGCCCTTAGCACGTGCTCATGTTACTTTTCAACCTGGTCATAGCGACTCGTGTTACTTGCTACACCCTAGTTTTATTGTAAGCAGCTCCATTCTGCATGCAATGTTTAGCAGAGAGAAGCACATTGCTGTTGAAAATAATGGGGACGTTCAAAAACCACAAAGCTTTCACGCTCAAAGTCACAAATTTTATTCCGCTTTTTTGCTGGATATTTTTGTTCTGACTCTTTAAGGATAAGTGAAAATTCAACTAAATTTAAACCAACTAAACGCCATTGCATGTTGGGTGGTATTTAGATAACTAACATGTTTATTCGGTTTTAATATTGGCCGAATGGAGGTTGAGAAAAAATAGTATAGTTGTTTTTGTCCTGCTTTTCGGCACGTAAAGCGCTTTGGTATAGAAAATGTCATGAGCAAATCCTAACACGGTTTATTGAGTGTTCCTTGAGTGGTGCTTGTCCAGTTAAGGTTGGTAAAAAATCGTTAACCCTGCTGCACTTTTATCATTTAGAGCACAACTATATGTACATTCGTATAATACAGCGGTTCTCGAAATGGATGTCCGCGTTCCCATGATGATTTAGTCTGTCTTTGATGCTATATGGCGTGAATGCTGAAATATTCTGAATGCAAATGTTATGTCCTGCGTTAATTTCGCCCTTAGCGCCACCGCCGCCCGATGCTTCTTTGTTATACCACAAATAACATAACACGACTGTGGTACACAGAAAATATTGCATTTTGTAACGTAAATTCTAGTTAAATTTTCAGTGGACAGCGACTCATCGAAAAATCTGCAGGGGGCGGTTGTGCGAATAATTTTAAAAAGTTTAAGGCCTAATAACTTCATTTCATATTTAAATTTACCTTTAAGCAATAACCCCCATGTTTCAGCACTTTCAAAAACGCACACAGCTTACCTTAGGCCTCGACAGGTGTTAGCAAACACAACAGCAAGCAACCGATCAACCGCCATGGCTGTGAGAAAGAAAACGCTGGCGTACATGTGGAAGAGTGTACTTGCGCTTGTAAGCTTGCACAGGGCATGACCGAAGATCCATCTGCAACCGGTTAGAACTGGTTTAAACCGGTTTAGAAGCATTGAGGGGAAAGTGATGTTTTGTGGTTGAAACTGTAATGCTATGTGACGGGACTTCGTTACTTGGTAATTATGGGTGTTTGTAGATTTACACGTTCTGAAAATTTTGATGAAAAGTTGCGCTTTGCACAATTGTTGATATCGTTGAGGTCCATCGGCATTTTGCATGGGACAAAATGTAGTTTTTTATTTCTATATTCTTGCCTATCAAATACTACAAACAAAGTGATAATGTTTTAAAAAAGCATTTAATCGTGCTTTATGCACAATGAATATACATTTGAAATAACAACAATAATGGACGACGAACTGCACTGATAGAGCGGCCTAAAAATTATTCCGTAACATGCCTTGAGTAGTATAACTACCAGTTTAGGGCACCAAGGCTTTTAAAATACGTTATCGGCTGAAACGCTAAACTACACTTAGCAATAATGGGCAATCCTAAAACGCTGGTTGATAGATTTTTGTAAACGTCATTGATTAAACTTCGTCAGATGTCGGGCCACCCCCATTTAGTTAACGTGTTCCATATTTCCGTCAATCTGACGCTAATGTGCATATGTCTGACAACTCGGTCGAAAAGCCAAAAGCCCCTGTGTATATTTTACCACCTGTTGTGCAGAGTTTGCCTAACAGAAGTCGCTGACAAACAGAAGTCGAATCCCCGGGTGCCATTACCTGCGCATCGGCAAACGCACTTAACCTAACGCTCGTTAAAACCTATTCGGAAACTGGCAACTTTAAATGCAGAGACGAATATATACTCAGCACTGGAGTTGTGTGTCTGCTACTGTACAGTGCTGAATATAGTTTTCCTAAGACCTAAAGCTAAATAAAGCCCTGGGCCTCAAACCTTTAAATTACATCAACCTACAGATTGCCAGACCCTATGCTATAGCTTAGTTAGCTGGTTCCTAAATCTGCCACAGGTCTACAAGAACCACATAACAGGTGACGAAAACCCTTGTTTACATGCACTATTCTTAGGTTTGCAATTTATGCAAGAACTGTATTTTATCAAACGAAACTTTGCATATGTGGGTTCGCAAAGTTTTATCCCAAAAGGGGTATTGCAGTGTTTTTCAATCTGTTTGGATGCGACGCCTTTGTAAAAGTTGGTTGGACTTCCAGCGATGTGAATTTGATAGACGCTTGTTTTCGAATTTGTATTTATTGCTACAAAAACGGTTTGGCTACGAAACGGAATTATTGTGCGACGTCCTTGAAAAATTAAAACGGCGCACGTCGCGACGCCCAAATGTACAGTTGAAGAACCACGGGTTTGGCGCATCAATTTGTTTACCTGTTGTTCAATGCGAGTTCAGTTGTCCAAAACGGCAACATTGACAAGAATATGAAGTCGGCAACTGCAAGATTGGTCACGAAGATGTCGGTAATGCTTCGGCGGGCCACCTGTAAAACAAGTCAACTTTAGTATAGCCAGAAACGTAATTTTTTTACGTATTTTTTAGTATTGCTAGAAAGACTCAAGAGTGGTGCAATGCAAAGGCGCGGACAAATGTAATTGCTGCTAAACGCGAATGAATGCGTGCTACAGCTGTTTTTTGTTGCTTATTTGAGTACACAGGTATTGAAAATCCTCGCTGAAATAAAACTGGACTTTATGGCTTAAGATTGCGTTAGACATAAGTACTTTGCGTAAGACTTCGATGATTCGGCTCTTTGACAACCATAAATTTTGGTGAGGTAATGAATGGAGAGAGCAGTGCAACGAGAAAGCCAAAGGGCGGATCAAGTACCGCTAAAAAGAATAAATCGCAAACTGCAGTAACTGTCTTCGTTGCAGCCTTTGTACGCAGGCTAGTATTGGATTTCCTAATCATTGAAACGAAATGAGACGGCTAGAAAGTAATTGTTTGTGTGTCACAAAGTAATTTTATCGCCGCTTAGACAGTTTAATCGACTCCCCAATCACTGAGGTCACCTAAAATGCCCTGTCGAAACCTCATGTGTGCGTTTATTCTTTTTATGTGCAGCAAATTAATGTGGCAAAAACTAAGATATAATAGATTTTTTTTGATAAAGAAGTAACGATGCTGTGTTTAAGGCAAAATATTTAAGTTTTACATTGACTGATTTTTTTGGTTTTCTTAAAAACTTGATTCCTTAGCAAGTAACGAAGATTTAGGATACCATAAAGTCGTTACAAACGTTTTTCAATAAACGTTGGGAATCGCCATCAAGCATAAAGCGGCGCCGTTTTCAATTCGACAAGTCACTTTGCCAATTAGCGAAAGCGTATCGCAACCAGTCAGTGTGAAAATCAATAGGAAACTCCCGTTTGTCGCATGCTGCAACAAATGCTGATGGGAGTTTTCCATTAATCCCAGTTAAGCTCATGTTCTTACTTTAACCGTCAGAGCAACTAAAAGGGTTAATTTAATTACCGCTCTGTTAACAGCTTGTGCTTGAAAGAAATTCGAAAAGTGTTATTTCGCTTAATAAGAAGTTACAAGCCAGTGCGTGTGCGTAAAACATTTTTAACGTTTCAACAAATGTTGTTGTCTTTACTAGGACAAGTTTGTCGTAATGTGGAAAATTTTTTACGCACAAGTACTGGCTTGTATTATCTTTTTGAGACTATTTAAAAATTGTGTACTTGCCTAATCTTGAAACAGACAGATACAAAAATCCGAAGACATACATTTATATGAAATAAAAGATTGTTTTTTTAACAGTAAGTGTTTGCAAGGGTTTTTAGGAAACAAACTTGCAAGACAAGAAAACCCGCATATGTTTTAATTATTTTAGTCACACGTAAACCAACCAGTTACGTAATTTATTGCATATCAACCAATCAGGCCCCAGTAGACATTTTAAAACAAGCAAAACAAAAATTCGTTACATAATCAGCAGAAGTGCGTTAGAAATTGGCCAGTCAAACACGTCAGCTTTTCAACGGGTCACACAGCCCGCAGTACACCTAGGAAAGATGGACGCGCTGGAATCCACAAGGGGATCGTAAAAGTCGTTACAAACTGCATTTGTGTGGTGCGGGTGGCAGCTCGTAATGTTCACGAATCACGGCGAGTGTGCCGCGGTACAATTTCGATCGTCGCCACGACAGTTTTGACATTTGTTGTGCATTAAGTAAATAGAGCCAGCATAACTCATCAGGGAAAAGAAGGCTACGTTTTGAATTTTAAAATTTATATTTGTAAAGTTACATTTCGTTGTTTCGAGATTGGTGGCCTAATGCAGCCAAAATTATAACCCTATTTACTTTCGCAATATTGAGCGACATTAAAACGCAAATCATATTTCAGTGCATTGCACGTTACCGAATTTCCATTTTAATTTGCCCGTAATAAGAAATATAATTCACTTGAAACAAGACACTGAGCAGGAGCTAAAATAAAAGCATTGTCCACTAATGATTACAAGTCATAAGGCTTTTTTGTAAACAGGTAGTCGATCAAAACGGGTTCTGTTTAAAAACGGAAGTTTATCTTTCACCAAACTTGTTTGAAACGTAAAGTTGAATCCATTAACTGGACAAAACTCAAAAGCAGATTTTAGTCTAGAAAAGCAGGTTTTAGTCTACAAGGCTCCACAGACTCCGATAAATCTCCTTCAACTTCAACTAAGCAACCAATTAACCTAACATTCTTGCTAATTAGACAGAAATTGAGCGAATTGCTTACCTTGAACTGCATGACGTACAACACCAGTCCGTTGCCAATAAGACCCACTACACAGACTAAAATAAATATAGTGGGTAGAACGACAGTTTTGACGATACGTTCATTGGATAATCCATGTTCAGTATTACCAGTAACGTTGGGAGGGGAACAATTCATCCTACTATTGTGGCTACACCTGTACACGACACGCTTTAAAAACAAAATAAATTGAAAATTTTCGGCAGTTGCTCACTACGAAACTTAGGGTTTGTTGCTAGTCATGACGCTTTTACTAGCGATTCTAAAACATTGTTGGTAACATCCGATCTTCGGTTGATCTAACGTTTAGCATTAAATGATCTCGGTACATTGAAGTCTGCAATCCAAAGTTCCTTCCTTTTGTTGCATGCAACCAACATAAAGACCGAAATGATTTTACTCCCATTTATAAACACCACGAAGAATAAAATCTAGGCCGTACACAGCTAACCCAAATCTGCCCGGAAACTCAACCTAGCGTACCTTTCACCACTGTCTCGTTGTTGCCAACAGTAAGTATTATTGATGTCAAACAGTTACTCCTAAACCTACAGACCTCCCCGCTGTGCTCGAAGACAGATGGAAACATTGTTCGGTTTTTCAACACAGTCATTACCTCCTCTTTATGTATCTGGCCTCATCCGGCGTTTTGTTCCACGTTTATAGGGGAATAAAAGTACAGCAAGAAAATGCGTTACCTAGTACGTAGACATCGCAACACACCAAACCTTACACATCGACACCTCTGGTGACATTCTCCTTTTTATGTCGTAAAATTTGCTAATCAACAGCTCGCTCCAAAACGGATACATAATTAAAACTGTTGACTCGTGAAATGAATGCACATTTAAAACGCATTCCATCCTTAACATGTGCTCATATCAAAGATAACGATGAAATAACCGCCACGCCAGTTTCTGTGCAGCATGTCTGTCTCAAACCAGGGCTTTCTTTAACTTGCTTAACCTGCGCTACTTCACACATAATGCATAAAACATACCAACGGCATTAAGGTCTATCAAAAAACACAAGTTATCTAAGCTGGTTAACTTGTCAACCACCTGCCTTTACCATTTTTATCAAAAACCATTGTCCAGCTGTTTGTGACACAAGCTGCATCAAAACAAATAGGTTTCAAGGTGACTGCTCGCTCGGTCGCAGCGCGCTCTTGGAAGCTAAAGCGTTTCTTCCTCGGGCACAAGCGTGTGCGACCTTTTATAACCTTTAGGCGCAGTTTTTTCCAAGGCACGACTTGTATGAACCAAACCGGCGTAGATCTCAGAAACCCCAGGATTGGAGGCTATTCGTCAAAAGACGATATCATTGTGGTTGTTTTCATATGTAAGGTACAGCTATTTCAAAGCTTGAAGTTGATAGATGCCATCCTTCAAAAGCTGTCATAAATTTAAGGTGGCTTGACATGGGTGTTTAAGTAAAGCCGTTTGACGTGTATTGCTGAAGCTCGTAGGGTTTGAGAGTACATGGGAACCTCGGCTAGTGAATTCAACTTGTGGGGTCGGAAATCCGCTATAATGCGCATATGTGAGGCCAAGGATGTTAAACAGTAATTAGAGGGTTCAAGCAATATCTCACAACAAGAAGTCACGTGAAACTTGGACAAGTTTAATCCACGGGAATCCTTTTTAATATGTCTGTGTGGGGCCGAATTGGAAAAGTTCGAAACAATAAATAGGGTTTTACCATGGTGCCAATTTTTGTCCAACAGATATTTGATGCAGAACTTAGTGCAGAAGCCCGTCAGTAAGTTGCTTGCGGTATTGAAGTTATAAAATTCACAGTAGGTGGTAGATCCAGACTTTGCTTTCGTCCAATCCCACCTAAACTTGATTCACACGACAACTCAACTGTGCTTTTAACAATAGTGGCTGTAATCTCAGCAATACAAACCTTGCTTGTATAACATCTTAATTGTAAAACAAATAAAGGCAGGCCATATAGGGGCCTTAGGCCAGCTCGTTACATCAAGTGGGTTTGCGGACGAGCATGATGCATTTAACAATGGTAATTAAAGAAAGTTTTCCATCTTTTGTATGCATTCCAATAACTAATTCAACAGTTCAACTCGCGAGTCTTGTTTCAAAAACCAGCTACAGAAACTTATGTCTGACAATCCCAATGCTGACCTTATATGTCCACATCAAAGATGCTGCAGTTTGGCAAAAATATCAGTTTTTAAAGGAAGCAGACGGTCCCTTGGGAATCAGAATTGAAGACAAGTCGTGAAATGATAATGAAATTGACGCTGAACGTCAATAGCAAATCGGTTCTCCACGGCCATTACCGGTGAATAATTGATAAAAGGTTGTGTGGCTGTGTTTATAAACCACCAATTGACGTTTTGACATTGGAACAGGGGAAGTGCTGTTGGACAAAACGTCGCTTCAAATTCGTTGAGCAAAACGTCGCGGCTGTTGAGCAAAACGTTGCTTCAAATTCTTTCTCTTATTTGAAACAATATTAAAGACATCGCTCACCATTCGAACACATCATTGTGCTCCCTCGTTTATTTATATGACGCAAAGAGACGCATATTGAATTCCATCGTTTACTTAAGGCCCCAAGTTAGTAGTATAGAGCAGTAGAGTATTTAGTTTTCAACGCGGGTTAAAAAGCACGTTGACAGCAGGCAGCATTTATGTGTACACCTTTCAAACTGCTGTTCATACAAAGAACAATGATGCATTTTGCACCAACGTAAGATATTTCTGCTGCGGCTTAGGTTCACTACACTCAAACTTTTTTGTTTGTTTGTTTTTTATTCGATTCCAGCACATTCCCGAGCAAGAATCCCAGTTTTTTATGTTGTCCGCTAATGGGTCATGTCCATTCGCTTGGCCCCCAAACGACTACATTTCGACGTTCGCATGTGTTGTACACTCTGCTGCTCCGTGCGGTTAAAACTTTTCCATACGATTCACCGCATGGTAGCGCTAAACGTTTCAAGTGCTATAATTAGTAAAAAAATAACGTTTATTCCAATTACTGCTAGACGTCGACGGTAACGTTTATATATTTCATCCAATGTGCTTTTGTGGCGAATGCAAAACAACGACACTTTCACACAAAATCAATTAAATACACAAATTTGCCTAATGGTCACAGTGAGTAGGAAAAAACGCCCTTGCAACGGACGTATTATAAACAACAAATTTGAGGACAGCACACTGACACACAACCGCATGCATACAAACACACAACAAAGTGGGTGATACAGCACAAATAACAGTTTGTTTTTGCTATGTTTATTGGTTGCAACAAATTCTTGATGGGACAAAAAGTTTGCCACTTTAATATTGAAAAGTTTAATATTGTTGCAAACATTTTGAGAGAAAATGCAAAGAACTTTAAAACTATTGGTTTTATGTATTGAGGGATCGTATATGGCAAGCAACGTGTTTGCAACCATTGTTAGACAAAAACTTGCAAGAGCTTGGTGTTTGTAGGAGCACAAGAAACTCAACCGTATTTTTTACACAGTTTGATCGTCGGCAAGTAAGTACAAGTAGTTAAAATCGCACATAATAATAACAAATGTGTTAAAAAAAAGCTGTTTTTTAACCCGGAAAATTTATGAAACTAGTTATGTTTTGGTTAAGATCGTGGTGTACGAAACCAACGTAGTACTTGGCAACGCTAGTACTAAACTTTAGTACGAGGCAGTTAATTTACATCCATTATATGCGAGGTAAATTACTTAAATGGAGAAAGAATACATCACTGTACGCTAGACTTTCAGAGCGATTATACCGAATCATAGCCGGTCTTACATTCCATGCAGTAAGGCGTAGGCTATAGAAAGATAAAGCCTGCGGTGGGATTCGGCGCTAGGAGCTACACAAGCTCAGCGGTATGCCTGCCGAAAGTCGAACCATAGACACCGCTGCCTTTAACATGCTGCACATGTCAAATATGACGAAACAAATGTGCGAATGGCATCCGAAAACGTACGTGGTATCTTGACACAGCTGGGTACAAGTAAACAAATCACACACTAACCTAAGTCGGTGACCTAGACATAGGTAGACGTAAGCTATAGCCGGCAAATACACATTTGAGGTCAACCGCTCGTCACCCACATTCAACTGCATAGAAGTTCCACACACATTCCCATGTCATAAGAGTTAAAACAATGCTCGATGCATTGTTGATAGATCAGGGGACATTTTTGTTAAAAAAATAAAACGCGGTGATTCGAATAAAAATGCAAAATAAATAAATTAGGAGAATCAAAAGTGAAAGTAATTTCGCAAAACGGCACAAGCAGGTCAGAGTATTGAATACTTATTTCTAAAAAAAACAACAAAATATTCTGGGTAGTTGACTAGAAAAAGGAGAGGTCCTTTACCGTCCACTGTAACGAATCCACGGCAAAAAATTGAATCGAAATCCCTACCCGCGTTACGAACAATCACGAAAGGCAATGCATTGCTAACTGGTATCCAAAAATCGTAGTAACAAAGAAGAAAAGGTCTGTTATTTGGCAGTGGACGGCACAATTTGTACGTCATCAATATCGCCGTATCGTGAGTGGTCGAGAATCTTGCGGGCGGGGCGGGGGCGTGTCTCGTCGCCGTTCTGCGCCATGGCGCCATCGTTCAGACTCGATTTCTTGATGTACTCGTAAGCGAGCACCACGACACAGGAACTGACCGCAGATTGTGCAATACGAGCGGACATACCGCGTGTGAGGCCGTGGTAACCCTCTTTATCGAGCAGAGTTCGAAAAATTCTCCAACTGCTGGCTGACGTTCCACTGCTGTTCGCCACCTAATCGAATGGAATCTAGATCAGCGGAGTGATAATGCTTGCAATATGGGTCACGGTTGTTGAAGCTGATTGAAGCTGTTCTTGTGTAATCAGCTGTGGATACTTATCACATTACGCCGGGCGTTACGGTAGGCGTTATGTGAGGTGAAATACTGTGGTATACCACGATTATTGAAATTACAGACTGCATATTAAATTTATGCCTGGGAACAAAAGACACGGACTTAAGCGGCTTAATTTAAAACTAGAGAGAGCTTGTAAATCCATTACAATGTATTCACTATATACAAGTTGTCTGCAGGTATGTGTGTATGTAACTTTTATACCACTTATCTTTAAATATACGGTAAACCTAATTACCCACGAAAAACTTTTTTACCATGGATATAAACACTTCTCAAAGGCGGACGAGAAAAACTTGGGATGTGTATATGTGTTTGAAGTTGACACTTGTATGAGGCAAAAGTCTCCATTTCAGTACAAAGTATTATTTCCCACTCCTAAGGGCGTATGGCAATAACCGCTATGACCACACTATGCCAAAACAATGGAAAATACCAGAGAATCTATTGAAAAACGTCACATACAAAACAACAACCGGATTTCGTCATTTTACCAAAAACATAACGCATCCTAAACGCGTACGTTATTATTTAAAAGCGTGTATTTTGCTTGCACTATTTCTAGGAAGAAAATATACATGTCAACTTATGCTATAGATGACTAGTGTCAGAAAACGGCCAAACACCATTTATCCTAACAAACAATTGGTTGTTCGAGGGTTTTGAAACCCATAGGGCCTGCTGAGGCGTGCACGTAAACACGCTCGTATAGGCAGACGCGTATAACGTAGCAGGGGTTAATATTGGGTTGCCCTAAAAACGACGT